>JACEVL010000117.1:3315000-3345000 GCA_020284085.1 Aporrectodea caliginosa | reverse complement strand
TTTCGACCATTTCCAATGGAAACCCCCGAAAACTTAAAACTCCCTCCGAAATGTTTTCCTGTCTACGCCCGTATCTCCTATACTTTCAGTTCTGCCTCTCTGTCTTGTGGCGAATATTAAGCGGAGAACAGAGATTATCAAAACTGTCAAGGGCACCGACTTAGGCCTAGCCCATTCACTTCGGCTAATTTTCGTGTTTGAAGGACCGACAATTTAAGGATCGGATCTAAAAAAAATTAGAAATGAACAGTCAACATTGCTGGTATGTAATGTCAATTATAGCCGTTACTTAACATGTAGGCTAAGAAGTTTAGACAGATAACTAAGTCTAACTTGGCAATGACTTAAGTCTTAGTGTGTGATGGTGCGTAGGCCTACTATAACAGTCTTTAATAGAGCATAGAATACCAGCTTATTTTGATATGCCAAAGCTGATTCATGGACACCGATATGCCCAAAGAACAAACGCTAACAGCGTGCGTCGCATCGTCAGGCAATTAGATAACAGTAGTAATCCTGTCCTTCAGGCAGTCACAATCTGTCTCAAACCTCTCGGTCTATCATCACTCCTTCGTCAGTCTTTCTATTCAAAACTAGGCCTAAATTCCCATTTTTCCATCCACTTTCTTCCCATCTCTGATCGTTCCCACATCGATCCACCCTTGTCAGAATTCCTCCGTGGTGCACGGTCTCCAACGACGTCTCCGCCATTCCAGAGACTCTAATCTGGCAAACGGAACCAACAGAGTCAACAACAGCCTACACGGACGCCACTGCCAACGACAGATGGCACTCCATTGCATTCCATACGCTGTATATGGGCCACAATTTTCACACAACGCTTCAGGATTCGAACCCCGAACGTCTGTTTGAGTGTTTACCAGAATAGACCGCATGTGTGTTCCTGCTGATTGTTCTGATGGATTACAATTCGGCTGATCCGCGGATTGCATTTCTCTACGCCTGCCTGCAAGGTTCCCTGATGAACGCCTTACAGATCCGTCTCACTTAACAGCGTTTATCGATCAATACCTCATGCATTAGGCCTATAAACAGTGGCGCTTTAGAAGTTTCATGATTAGAGATTAGAAGGCCTATGTGTTTATCCGCGTCACTGGCGGTCGCCTTTTAAAGAATTTAAAGAATCTCTCATCTCTGTCGGATGCACTTTCTGAAGTGCTGACATCATCTGATGTGATAGGCCTATGTTGCCAAATGCTGTTCTTTCATGATCAAATTCGGGTTGTTCAACGTCTGCTCGTTAGTAAATTGCGAAACAAGTACCGAATTAAAGACTGGCCAAAGTGGCCAGCTTCGAGACCGTTGTCGACAGACCTGCAATAGAATGAGTACCACAGCGGAGTGAAGAAGAAAAAGAAGAGCAGTCCACTTACGCTAGCCCTATATGTCAATTAGATTGTCGGGTGGAAATATTTTAAATGGGAAAATCAAATAATAATAATAATAATAATAATAATAATAATAATAATAATAATAATAATAATAATAATAATAATAATAATAATAATAATAATAATAATAATAATAATAATAATAATAATAATAATTAAAATGCGGATATAAACAGAAGTGCCTATAGAATATATAGCAGCTGGCTTGCGGAATGCAACAGCGTCATGTGAACCACACACATGGATATGCGGTGCGTGTGATTCTAATGCATCGAAGGAGCAGGGAGGCAACAGCGACATGCCATGACGGATGGCCTGATTTGTTGGGCTTTCACAAGAGGCCAAACACCAGCCATCAGAGAGCCATGCAATCGCCTCTCCAGATATGACGGAAAATTCTTAACCGTAACGCCTTGAGTCAGAGGCCGATGCATGGCAAGAAATGCCACGGTGCCGGTCACATTTGCAGCAGTATACGAGCATATAGGCCGAGCGTAGGCCTAGTCAAAGCACGTTCGGCGGCGGGAAAGGCAGCCAACAATAAGGCGGGGAAAATATGCTGCTAACTCACAGTCAGGTCATTTGTCCTGTTGCAGTCGAAACCCCGGGAAGCTGACACGGAGTTTGTCCAGGAACTGAGGAGTAAATCTGTGGGAGTAAGTGGTAGGTTATCTGCGCCACGCATCTACATGTAGGCCTACTTGTGCACCTAATAGTTGGCCTCGTGACTTTACTCTGCAGCAAAGGATGACCGCAATTTTATCTCCAGAATCCAATATCGACAATCAGTAATATCTGGCCCACAATCTTTAAGCCAAACAGGAAGCTTTGAAGACATTTTCAGCTCAGCTGTAGTCCCCTTTACTGTTCTCAGTTGCAGCGTGTCATCTGGTTTTCATATTAAACGAATAATTATAAATAATAAACGGAAAATACCTATCAGTTTTTGACAACTGGTATTGGTACGTACTATTTACTGATAGCAACCCAAGTTAAATTGACAATTTAAATTTGGCCCTATTTAACTTAAAACCAAACACAGTTAATTTATTCTGATTCTTTATGTTAGCACCACACAAAGGCCACAACAGAGGAAGATCAATTAACTTATTCACCGACACTACATCAAAACGAGTCCGCTATAGACAGGTTGTTTGGTCTGTTTGGATACCAGGTCAGAATGCTGGGAGATCAAGCCTAGGAGCAAATGCATAAGAATATGCTTAAACATCGCTATCGTATCGCAGCGATGTTGGTTAATTACAATATTATTTGTCTCTTAACACAGAAAATTACAAAATTCAGATTGTGTTTTATTTCTACCATACAACTGCATTTTCCCTTCTTCCAAAGGTCTGCCAAAGCTGAAAAGTGCACACGCCTCGGCGGCGCAGATACTATTGCAGAGCAATTGTGCGCAAAGGATTTGCTCACGGTCTTCAGGCCTACACAGTAACCGCCCCGGACGAGGATGAAATTCCGCGTTACAGGTCAACCCCTCTAACCTGTTAGCCACCACAAAGAAAACAACTATAAGCTTAAACCTAGAATCTAACAATTCTACATCTTGTACCCTTGGTCTGCATGGTCTGTAAGTCGCCTCGATGATTATGATTAATGGCGGGCTCTGGGTTCCGTTTGACTGATGTTAAGCCGCCTTGACACATAATAGGAACTCTACGTACGTCGGCCTATTTTCCATCGCGTAATTTCTGATACGGGATAAATATTTTGACAGGATCAGCTTTCCATATAATCGGACCACGCATCTACCAGCCTGAGACAGCACGATGCGTCATCGATATTTGCTCGCACCATCGACGAATATTGGGGCTCGCAAGGCTTCATTCGCGATTTCTAGTGTAATCACTGCAATATGATCGACGTATTAACTTGATAGGCCGTGAATGGTTCCAAAAGGCGCCACAGATGAGCTTAGAAGCTAATACTTATTGTAAAGCTGCCTGTCTGCGAATACTATGTTGTACCATATCGGTCTGCACCAAACATAGGCTTGAATTGAATTGCATTGAAATTAATTCGCGGAATGAAATGAATTCGCGGAATGACCATGTCGCTCAGGGTCTGAATAAGATGTGTGGAAAGCCCTAAAAGGCTTTAACAGTAGCATTATTGTAATTTTAATTGTAATTGTAATTGAACATTTGTAGCCTATAGCGCCACTCACAGATTCAGAGGCGCTCCCAACCCAGGGCTCTAACAAATAAGATTGTCTTCAGGCGTTTCCGAAACAGAGGAAGAGAAAGGCCGAGGAGCTCAAGGCGCAATAAAGGGTGGTCCATGGGAAAAGATGTCCGAAAAGAGAGGTTAATGCATATGTAGAGGTTTTTCTATAACAACCATATGGTTTCGACCCTGCTCGGTTTTCAGTAAACTCATCGGGGGTGAGATCCTTGTAATGTAATGTAAACCTCATAAGCATCTCAACGCCGCACAACAGTCTGTCCAGGGAGACCAGCTTATTCACGGGCGGCGCTCCTTCACAAACGCTGTCCATTTGGTTCGGTCCCATTTAACAGCGTTGTGTCATAACCAAGCATCGCCCTCCTCCTCCCTCCTCCTCCTCCTCCTCCTCCTCCTCCTCCTCCTCCTCCTCCTCCTCCTCCTCCTCCTCTTCCTCTTCCTCCTCCTCCTCCTTTATCCAGGGTTGGGACTGGCACTGCCAGAGTACGGACAGTGGTAGTGATTTCCCCCTGCCCATGTGAATGGGCGCCACGACACTTAAGGTCCCCCCGTGTATACGGACCGTGCCAGCCTGGGACTCCAATCTCTGATATAAACCACGCTGCAGCAGGGAGCGTCTCTGAGTAGGTCTCCTAAAGAGGCGCTATAGAAATTCTCGGAATGAATTAATGAATGATCGGTACACGCGAATCGGGATCCTCACGCCGAGAATCGCCCATGGACGAACCCTCTAACCAATGTCATTCCATCTGGGTCATTCCATCTGGAATGACCTCCCGCTTAAGCTCCGCTCTTTACTTGTGAGCCATCCGACAGGGTTCTACAAGTCCCTCAAGTCTTTTTTCTTTAGTCGTGGCTGGGCCGGGAGCGCTTCTGAGTAGCTTCTTGAAAGGGCGCTATATAAATGCTCTGAATGAATAAATGAATGAATGAATGAATGAATGTAGCTATAGCAGTGATAATTCCAATGAGGAAAACGTGGCCAATAGGAGGAAAGGGTTCATGCCGAATGCGTATGTCTGCATTTTATTTTTGGTAAATGCAGCCACTTGATATTCATCGCTGGCGATCATTAAACACCAACTTGAGTTAGACAACAAACGGTCAGCAGTCTATATATATACTGCGTTGGATCTGTTTAGAATGCCTTTGCTGGACACGACATAATATATCAAAGCACCCCACACCGTTGCACATTTAACCCTGATATAGCCGGATACACGCCTTAGGACTTCGCTGGAATGTGGACTTCGGCAAAGGGGAGGGGAAGGGCAATGCGGACAAGGAGAAGGAAGAGGTCCAATGCAAGTAGTTTATGGACAACCCCATATGCCGACCGAGTGATAGGATTTATATAGCGCCTTAACTAACTCTCCCAAATAATTTAACCAACTGTGTTCAAATATATTTACGCCTGGCTTTGGTACGTCATTGGTTGATGCTTTTTGCATTTGACACCGGGTTAATTGAATTTACAAATTAGAATGGAAGTCAGATGCAATGTATTGCCTAGCTATATTCGTTTGGCAGATGAAAGACACTTTAGTGTTTGTGTTGCACTAGTGTCCCCTAGCGAATTGAGCAGTAGAACGAGAAGTACATCGTCTGTACACTGTTAGTGGTAAGACCAGACCGTAAGATAGAGGACTGACAACCCATCGTCAAAATATGCAGAAGCTAAGAAAATGAAGTTGCTTACAGTTCATACCCATCGAGGTGTCTTGGGATGAACTCATTTAGAGATGATGATGAAGCGATAGTCTAGTGGTTAGCTTGCTGGGGTATTAACCGTAAGGTCGGGGTTCAAATCCCAGCCAGGCAGACATTTGTTTCTATAGACTTCTGCTCCACCTGCACCCCCTAGGAAACTCAGCTATCATGAGTACACTGACCGTACGCCGTCGGTGAGAAGATGAGACGGCGAGGGAGAGGACTGATCAACCGCCCTCATTTGCCGATGCTAAGATATAGAATTTGCTAACACTTGATACCCATGGCTGCCTCAGGACTATAGCTCAAGGAACTGCTCTTCTTCCTCTCTAATTGTAGATTCACGACACTATCGCTTAATTTAATCTACTGCTACAACAGAGGTGACCCTGACACGGCAAGGGCATGACTAGGCTTGAGGTAACACAATAAGATCTTAACAACAGTAATACAGTATAGATAATAGACTAGTTTGTGCAGGCAGTTGCTAATATAGGTCAATGAGGTCATGCTAAAGGGCTTCACACTTCACAGTGTACATCCAGTGTTGCATATTATGGCTGCGCCTATTAAGACTCTCCTTCAGAGGTAGGTGAAGAGGGTGGGTCTCCCAGTAAAGTCAGCGACCCGCGACATTGGTTTTTAAAATCTGATAACAAACGAACAATCAAGCAAGCATGCAAACAAATAAATAGTAAATCAATCAAGCAATCAATCAATCAATATATTACTTCATGTATACTTAATCAATCAATAATGTATTTCCTTATTATAATAGTCTCACTCTGCTGAACTGGAATGCTAGCGATTACCGTAAATAAATCGTTGCAATTTTCACGCACCAAGCAATTCCGACAGTTCCCATAAACTCTTGAATGACCGAAAATCTTTCCTCTACATAACACTCGAACCTTTCTGGTGATAACAGTCTTTGATGTTTTCCTACCGTGTAAAACATACCTCTTTATGTATCAATCATATAAAAATGCAACTTACTGAAGTATACGCTACCGAACTATAGCCTACTTCTAAAATGTGTGCAAACTGCAAAATGATTACTGTGGCAATAGCGCAAAATTCGTGAAAGATCTCATAAGAAAGCTCAGCTACGACTCTATAATTATACACTACGCATGCAGAAGAAAATCACTAGCCTACATGTCGCAAAATATGCTGAAAGTTAACGTATAAATAATAAAGTCTTCCACTACTCATAGCGCAAAAGTTTGTTGAGGCGCTCTATTATTTCTACAAGGCTCTGCATGCTTCATCCAGCAGTGTGGCAAATCTGATGGATCCAGCTTATGCCATAACGTGTTGTTGTACTTATCAGCAGATAAAATCATCAGAGTATACAACGTTCTTCTTCTTGGCGACTGAGATAGTCGTGCGAATATAGTCCTACAACTTGTTCATGGATTGTCGTTGCAGGCTGTGGAGTCCAACCTCTTAGGTGACCATAATAACGTCCACCCTGGAAGCGATGAGTTACCGAATGGATCGCAACAGCTCTCCCTGTCTCTGTCTGTCTGTCTGTCTGTGCGTGAGAGAGAGAGAGAGAGAGAGAGAGAGAGAGAGAGACAGACAGACAGACAGACAGACAGACAGACAGACAAACAGACAAAGACAGACAGACAGACAGACAGAGAGAGGGATAGGGAGAGAGAGAGAGAGAGAGAGAGAGAGACAGAGAGAGAGAGAGACAGAGAGAGAGAGAGAGAGAGAGAGAGAGAGAGAGAGAGAGAGAGAGAGAGAGAGAGAGAGAGAGAGAGAGAGAGAGAGAGAGAGAGAGAGAGAGAGAGAGAGAGAGACTCTTTCGCGGGCTCTCTCGCTCTCGCTTGCGCTCGCACACGCACACATTCCGTTTATGCAAACAAGGGTGTAAATAACACAGAAACCCTCCAACTATAGAATACGACAAGATAGAAAATAGCTACTGCATGGCTAGACAAACACTATAGCCTGCTATAAGCATAGAACTTCACAACTCATCCAGTTTACATGCTAAACCAATCCGTATCGGATTTGCTAATCGGTACGAAAATCGTCACAACACTAGATACTGGCTCTAAAAAGAAAAGATTGGACGAATTAGCATGCAGAGTAGCTAAAGAAACTAGTAAAATGACGTGAGCGTACGTTGCTAATGCGTCTACTGACATTTTAAATTGATAAGCACTGGAATGTGAGCGTAGTGGATTCAATGGTGTTATACGTCAACCGTATACGTTCGTAGTTTGTAACATTCGGATGTAGTCGTGCTAAATCGATCTTTCCTTGTCGCCGGATGGCAGTAGATTTCATTCTTTTGTTGATCCCGAGAACTCGTCTAATTCAGAGCCTTCTAAAGTAGTTCTTGTACTTCATGACGTCATTGCTGGCGAACGAATACATGCCGTGTTGACTGCAGTCGACGCTGTAGTCCATGTTCGTGCAGACGTCATACTTGATCTTCTGGTTGATGTTCTGATCCCTGGACGTCACGGGTGTCTTGCACTTCCCGAAGACCTTGGCCGTGTCCGGTCGCGATGACCAGGCCATCAGACAGTCGCAGTGGATTGGATTTCCGGTCAGCACGATCTCTTCGACGTCGTCGACGTCGTCGAAAGCGCATGCGTTCAGGGTGGTCAGCTCGTTGAATTCCAGCAGGACTCTCTTGAGTAAGCTGAGACCGGAGAAGAGCTCGTTCGGCAGGAACCTGATCTGGTTGTGGTGGAGCAGGAGGTGACGAAGGCTCTTCAGACCGTTGAAGACGCCCGTCTTTAGGTAGGTCAACTTGCACTTCTGCAGCTCGAGGCGTTTCAGGCTGAACATCGTGGAAAAGGTTTTTCTGGCAAGAGATCGATCGATCAATCAATCAATCAATCAATCAATCAATGAAATCAATCAATCAATCAATCAATCAATCAATCAATCAATCAATCAATCAATCAATCAATCAATCAATCAATCAATCAATCAATCAATCAATCAATCAATCAATCAATCAATCAATCAATCAAGCAATCAATCAATCAAGCAATCAATCAATCAATCAAATCAAGCAATCAAGCAATCAAGCAATCAATAAATAAATAAATAAATAAATAAATAAATAAATAAATCAATCAATGAAGCAATCAATCAAGCAAGCAAGCAAACAATGAATGAATCAATCAATCACCAATCAATCAATCAAGCAATGAATCAATCAAGCAAGCAATCAATCAGGCAATGAATGAATGAATCAGTCAGTCAGTTAGTCAATCAATCGATCGATCAATCAATTAATCCATAAATCCAGAACAGGTTTACAGATGGTTATGATGAGAAAGTTACATCAACAAGAAATAACCTCAGAGAAAACAAAAGTGGTTGTATATTATTGTAGAAGATTGGTTAATACTGAAGAAATGGGTCAAAACGAGACCTAAAAGGACCTGGATCCCGCTATACAAGGCCCACTTTTCCCTGAAAGAAAACGGCCATTACCCATGTGGATCAAGTACAGAACAGTATGCAACAATATCCTCAATTAATCCAATATCAAGCTAATTAATGACTAACCAGCATTTCGTAAGTAGATCAATGATTTGAAAATAAAAGTATTCCCGAGGCATGATCTTAATTAGTTATTATTAGTAATTTAAAATAGCATAAGAAATGAAAAGGATAAAGAAAATGAAAGACAAGAAAGAGAAGAGAAGAGGCTATCACGGTTGATATAGTATTACTTGTGGGGCGCGGTGGTGTAGGGGTATGTTTAGTGCCTTGCAGCCGGAGGGTTGCGAGTTCGAATCCACCTCAAAGCCGACGCGTAGGGACCCTGGGCAAGTCCTTCACTCGCAATTGCTCATGCGCTTCGGCGTGAAACTCCGATTCAGTGTCCGCGCTGTAGTCGGGAGCGCCTCTGAGTAGACATCTTGAAGGGGCGCTATAACAAGCGCTCATACATACATACATACATACATACATACATACATACATACATACATACATACATACATACATACATACATACATACATACATACATACATACATACATACATACATACATACATACATACATACATACATACATACATACATACATACATACATACATACATACATACATACATACATACATACATACATACATACATACTTGGCTTCTGAATGAGAGACTGAAGACCTGTACCTGGCGATGAGTATGATGGGATTGTGGCTGAGCATGAGGTTCTCGAGGTTTGGCAGACCGTGGAACATGAGCGGAAAGAGCGCCGCGATTGCGTTGTGGCTAAGGTCGAGGTTCCGGAGGTTGTTTAGGATGAAGAAGGTCCTCGGTTGAAGGTCACGAATCTTGTTCCTGCTGAGGTCAAGGTCTCTCAGCTCGCGTAACGAACTGAAGGCTTTCGAGTGGACCATGAAGATGCGGTTCTTCGCCAGTCGCAGTTCCTTCAGCTTGACGAGTCCACCGAACGCGTAGTCGTCGAGGACCTGCAAGAGGTTGTCCTCTAGGTTGACCACTTCCACCTGCTGGGCGCCTCGAAAGACGCCCTTCTGCATCACGCGGATTCGGCTGTCCTTCATGATGATGACCCGAAGTTTCGACAAGTTCCGGAAGAGTCCAGTTGGCAGTTCCGGTATGCTGTTGTTCTGAAACGAAACGTTCTGCAGAAGGTTTTCGAGTCCACGGAAAGCCTTAGGATGGATGGTCATGTTGACCTTCGGGTAATTGTCCCAGACCTTGACGCTGAGGACCTTGAACGGGCGAAACACGTCCGGTCCAATGCGCTTCAGTTTGTTTCTGCTCAGGTCGATTTCTTCGTAAACGGCGTTGCTCGTATCTTTGCAGAACTCCGGGACTACAGTCATCTCCAGGTGGACGCAGTCGACTCTGATCTGGCTGGCCATGCGAAAGCATCTTTCCGAGCAGTTTTTACCGGAAGTGGTCGGCTGGAAGGCTAAGGAAGCGGTTCCGAGGAACACGACCAACAGGATGCTCTTTCCGCCGGAAGCCATTGGAGAAGAAACGACGTCGAGCTCGGTTCAGACTTAGAGACTGTCTGGAAACAGGGATCATGATCATGATCATGATCATGATCATGATCATCATGATCATCATGATCATCATGATCATCATGATCATCATCAGGCAGGTAGGTAGGTAGTTAGGCAGACAGACAGGCAGACAGGCAGGTAGGCAGGCAGGAAGGCCAGATGGCAGGATGGCAAACATATAGGCAGGATGGCTTAATATCGTTTATTTAACAACGCCGTCATATCGACGATGATAGGCGTCTATAGGCAGGATGCCTATATGTTTGCCATCTTGTCATATAATAAGGATGACAAGATAATAAACATATAGGCAGGATGACAAGATGGCAAACATATAGGCAGGATGACAAGATGGCAAACATATAGGCAGGATGACAGGATGGCAAGATGGCAAACATATAGGCACCCATGGCAGGTGACTCTGAGGTGAGCGACTGGTTCAGTAACAAAAGTATATTTATATTTATAATATCTTTCATCTAGCAAGTTTAAATAAAGTCTGCCTACATAATAATTGTTTAAAATTTAAATCGTTTAGCTGCCTTAATCGAACGAATCGATGAACAGGTGATTGGTATACAGCGGCTGCTTCTGCGCTTAAGAAAATCTTCGAAATCGATTAAAATCTCCCCTTAATGCGACAACTAATTGCTGGGTATTCAATCTTAATTACGACGGTCTGAAAGAAATAATATAATAATAATAATAATTATTATTATTATTCTTTAATGAAGCGTCTGACATAATACTGTACATGTACATGCTATGACGATTAAACAATTCACGAGAACACAAATTACAGAAGATAGAAGGTCGTGGATACAGTCACGCCCGACGTGATCCTAATACCTGGGACTAGAATCACGCTCGCTACGCTATTGGTCAATGCACGTCACATGATTTTGTGGACGTGAAACAAACCGACCCTCACGACGCCTAACCTGACTCGAACCGACCCTCAACACGCATAATCTGACCCTAACCGACCCTCACGACGCATAACTTGACCTTAACCGAACCTCAAGATGTCCGCCATTTCAAATTCCAAGAGAAGTAAGAAAGTTCACGTGACATGCTTTGGCCAATAACGCGACGGGCGTGAATGTAGTACTGGGGTTCCGCTAACGCCCGGGGCGTGAACGGATCCACTACGAAGATATAAAGCAAAAAAGTTTCAGCCACGCAAGGCGTAAGCTCATTGTACTTTTGCTGTCACCTAGGGAATGAAGGCATGAGGTAAACCCAGAGGGCCTTACGGGAATCGAACCGGGTCCGTGAGCACTTCAGTCAAGATTGCTATCCTTTATAGTTTATACTATCCCCAAATATTAACCATGGACTCTTTTGAAAAGTCGGCTACTGGATTTCTATCCTGCGATTACAAGAAGAATCATTTCGCCATAATTGAAGATCGATGGAAAAGACGTAATATAATCAAAATCGACTTACGCAGTTTCTAGTTGTAGCTGCGATCCGTTGAACGGAATAATTGCAAGTCCATGCAACAATGCTGTCAACAGAGTGCCGACATGGAAAAGAAGCAGTCCTCTGGCGAGCGGTCTTCCTCCCCGGGAATAATACAGGTCTCGACTGTTCGACGCAACGCAGTCGATCAGCTTCTTATCACTCGTCTACGTCCGATAATATCGTCCACCACCAGACTCGATCGTCTCTGAGATTTAACGCCCCTCCATCCGCCAGATGGCCAATCGTGGCTCACTGGTATCGATACTCCGCGGTGTCGCGCGGGAGAGGAGCTGCTGCCTTAGGCGGCGGCGGCAGCGGCGGCGGCGGTGGTGGTGCATGGCGTCGGCCATCTTATGGGCCGTCTGATCTGCTTAATGTCTCTTCGTTTGGCTTACAGTCGGACGGTTCGTTGTCCGTTTCAGGCTAATACTGTTGTCTGGCCTTTAGGCGCCTCTTCTACTGTCTCGTTCTTTCGAGTCCTGACTTCTTGCGGACGAGGAAGAAACGCAGAATCATATATCGATCGAGCCCTGCGCGTCTTTGATAGCGTTCCTATAGGGGCCTAATACTGTAACAGTCGTCTGCAGCCCTGTTTGGCTTCCATTAATTCTTCTGCTTGTCTTTCTGTCCAATTAGGATTTTTAAAGTACTGAGAAATCCGTGTAAAGTTTGGCTTTTTAAAGTACTCAAAATGCGTATAGGCCTACTGGCTTCCCTTAAATTCTTGCGCCTGTCTTTCTGTCCAATTTGGGCTGTTTAAAGTACTACAAAATGCATATAGTACTGGCTTCCCTTAGCCTAATTCTTGCGCCTGTCTTTCTCTCCAAGTTTGGCTTTTTAAGTACTCAAAATGCGTGTACTAGTACGATTAGGCTACAGCACTCGAGTAGCAAGTATACAAGCATATACAAATTTATACAAGCGTTGGCCAGAACTACGGGATCAGCAACTAAAATAGTTTAAAATTACTTTGATGCCAATGATGAGTATAGGCCTACACTAAAAGCGCACGTGGCAATACACACGGGAGCTATATGAATGAACCTTATTCTCACAACAAATTGTGTAAGCAGATTCGGTTTAAACTGCAGGAAAATCCAGACATATTGAATGATAACTTATTCGCACCGTTTTCCTCTGGATAAAGCCTAAACAATTAAATTAAATTAATTCATTTCAGAGATGTGTTAGTGCCCCTTTAAGGTTATCTACTCTGGAGCGTTCCCGACCCAACCCCGGCTAAAGAGAACAGTCGTGCATGAGGTTAGGCATTAGGCAGGTTTAAACAGACATAAATTCAATATTGAATTTGGTACAGTGCTATAAAAATCACACGGAGATCCTTGCAATTACTCAAGTATACAGGGAGGACTTTAATTTAAATCACAGACTTGCGGATAAATTCAATGATGCTTTCCGACCGCGTCGCTTAATTGCCTGAGTTGCCTCTCCAACACTAACCTTCGTATACCGCATAATCGTCTTCATCGTATAAGTATCCTATTGCTCTGCTGGTCCATTGTGAAGGCTTGTTTTTCACTGCTGTATCCTTCTTTCCTCTTACATTTATATCTAAATCTCTCTTAGTTGCAGACTATCTCGACTGTGGCAAAGGGCTAAAAGAGGCGAGAGGAAAGCAGAGAGGAGAGGAGCAGTAGAGGGAGAGCAAAGCAGAGGCGAGCAGAGGCGAGAGAAGAGAATGAGAAGAAAGCAGAGCAGAGCAAAGCAAAGCAGAGCAAACTGAAGCAGAGACAAAGCAAAGCAAAGCATAGCAGAGAACAAAGTAAAGCAAAGCAGAGCAGACAGCAAAGGAAAGCAGAGCAAATGAGGCCATAGTAGAGTTTAGCCGAGCAAAGATGAAGAGAGCTAAAGAGAGCAGAGAACAGGCATAGCAGCAAAGCAGCAAAGCAGAACAAAGCAAAGCAGAGCAAAGCAAAGCAGAGCAAAGCATAGAATAGCAGAGCAAAGCAAAGCAGAGCAATGCATAGAATAGCAGAACAAAGGTATGGCAGAATGTTTCGCTGGTTAATTGGACCACTGTCGTAATTTTATTACATCAACGTCGAGACATCTCTTCTCTCACGCCAAATAAGGGATGGAGAGAGGGAGGAAGGAGAAATGAAGGATGGACGGACTGATGGATGGACGAAGTAAATTAAGCAAGAACAGAGGCAATGTTTGGACTAAACGTTGCACATGGTGCATGGAATGAGGAGGGATGAGGCAGGTGGTTCTACCAGGCCGTGCAAGTTCATAGGTCGATTTTAACCTAATGGGTTACACGAAACTGAATCAAACGAAATATAGGAATGAGACAAATTTTATAGTTTATTTAAAAATTTTGCTTTGAGTATATTGTCTTATGGTAGGACCTATGCATGAAGTATGCATTAATAACATGATCTAATCTCTAAAACAAAAGAAACTCGCCAAAACACAAAACAAATTGTAAAAGGACGGCCGAATAATTATTACAAATATCATGGCTGCAAAACAAGTGTGTGTGTGTATATATATATATATATATATATATATATATATATATATATATATATATTACATTTATTAATTTCGACGCAACTTACATTTATTCTCTTATATATAAGGCATAATTATAATATTATTACCTGTTCGTATAGGCTACATTTACATTTAGCCTAAATATAGCCTACATACATAATATATACAAGGCACACAAGCACAAAACATCTCGGATGTATGCGCTAGAACATACAAAGAGGAGATATCGAGGTGGAGGAGGAGGTGTAACGAATGGCCGTCGATGGATGGGACGTAGACAAACTGGCGCCGCCTGGCCATCGCTGTTCGCCTAATATCCAGAGTCGTCTTTGAACGTTACGGGTCTTTTCTTGTCGCATCGTTCTCTTAATAAATCGTTCTTATCGACGCATGAACCGGGAGATTACGACCAATCTCACCCCCATAGCATGCATCAAACGACTTACAGGCCTTAATTCCAGCACCAAGGCTGTCTGTCCTTCTCTCTATATCTGACAGCCTTAATGCATGTTAGAGTAGGCCCCACGTTTGTTTTCGGACGCGTTTAGACAACAATAATTAGTCATTTATAGATGGCAGCGCTCGTTTAAGTGGCTGTCGTTGGAGATTACGCTCTGAGACACATTGTGCCAGATTCATATAACTGTCATAAGCAATGTCTAGTATCAACAGACATCAGAGTGGTTCGCTAGATACATTTGTCTCGTAAGCGGCAGCAGCGTAATTGTGCCTTTGTCAATTATTTCGTCTGATTGTTCAACTGGGCCGCAGAGCTCTGCCCAAAAAGCGGATCTTTTAAGGGTTTCAGAGTTTAAGCGAGGTGCATTTACGCATTTTGCGACTCATATATAGTTACTGAATATACACTGGATCAGAGAAAACGATTAAAATGCCTGGATATATCGGATCAAAATCCGAAGCCTGATGGCATGCAATTGAGGCTAAGGGACAAACGTCTGGGCGTAATATTTATGAGTCTCTGGTATGGCTCTGGAGGGAGAGTTTTGAACGATCTGTAGTTTGTGTAATATCTGTTTTAGTGCATGAATAGGCCTGCAAATTAAACGCAAGTTACGGTAGTCGTATCTGCACGAAAACAATGCAGTAACTAAATAGTTTAAGATAGTTTGATTCGGGATGTGCTCCACTGGCTCACTTATCCACAGCGTATTGCATATCGAATCTCTGTCTTGGTCCGGCGCTGTATTGAGGGTCTAGCCCCTCCATAATTGAGGGAGCTCTGCTGCTCCACCACACGCGTCCAGCGCCGCTGCTCTCTCCGCTCAGCGGCACAAACTGAGCGTATTGTTCCTCGCTCGCGGACTACATCAGGCAGCGCCGCGCCTTTTCCGTAGCCGACCCTGCGACCTGGAATGGGCTTCCTACTGCGCTCCGTCGTATACCTGCTGGCCACTCTGCTTCGTTTCTCACTACTCTTAAGACTGTCCTGTTTGATCGAGTTTGGGTTGGGAACGCTTCTGAGTAGGCATCCTAGAAGGGGCGTTATATATATATTCGCTGCAATAACAATAATGATGACTATTATTATTTTATTGTAAGTCGAAGGACTGTATACGTTAGGCGTCATTACAAACTACATGTATACGCTTATAAAATGGCGCCGACGCCTGACATTATACCAGTATAACATTATAACGCCAGGTTTCTGACGAGAATCTGCGAGAGCCAATGCTGCAGAGGTCGCAAATGCTGTCCAACGCCAGATTAATATGGACGATTAAAGCCTGTCCAATAGACTATGTCACGAGGGTTTGGGAGCAAAGAAGTATCACAAATGCCATCATCCAACCATCGAAAACGCTCTCGCTTCCATAAGACAGCACTTCTGGGCGCCATGAATAGACAATAACGGAGGCGCCAAACGTTCTTAGGACGGCCGCACAACGCCGAGCAAACATAAATCTCATATTAGAAACAAGTCACACAACACCCACACATGTGCATACACCGGGAGACAGGCGAGAATGGAAGAAGGCGTAGGCACGGTTGACGTATTACGGCCAAAGATAGACGCAGCCCCGGCAAATATTATGTGCACTTCACGTCGCAAGATGGGCTGCAGCGTCTAGCACCACTGACCTGTCGTCGCAATTTGGATGTGGTGGGCTTCAAAGTGAAGGCAGGCAATGCTTTCGGATTATTAGCCAATGCCAACAGGACCTGAATCTGTGCCCGCTTCAGTTCCTTTGCTGGAATTGGAGGACACACGATGACGTCATCTGGGCAGGCCCGCCGAGAGGGGGGAGGGCAGAGGGAGGGCAAAAACCCAGGGGCCCGGCGTCTTTAAGGGGCCCGGGCTGGGCCCAGCAATCAACTTATGAAAAATATTATAATCAGTTATACAAAGTTTATGATTTATGCCTTTTAAAATATAATATTACGGACACTTAACTACAATAGTTGCATACATAAATATAATTTTGTACGATTGTACCCGCACTATTATTATTTCAGTTTGTTTAAAAAATTTCTTATAAAGTCTTAGGATAGTTAGGGGCCCGTGACTGCTCTGCCTAGGGGCCCGGAATTTCTGTCGGCAGCCCTGCATCTGGGCCCCTAACCATCCCATTTGAATGTAAACTTTCATCCACATTGACAGCAAAGAAAGTAAGTAGGCCTAAGTAAGTAAGTATAGCCTTAATGCTCCATTAGCAAACGCACAGAGGGACATCAAATTGAATATGAAATAAAACATAGAAGTAATAATAAGGTATAGTAATAATAATGTAATCACAAAGATGAAGCTCTATAGATGTGCCGAGGATTTATTACTATACACCACACTTATGTAATCATCCATTAGTGTCGTCTAGGCTAAAGTAAAACTGCTAAAAACCGGGAAAAACGGACACTTACTCCCATTTTCAGTTTAAAATAGTTGACTGTGTAGATTATCAATAAAATGGTTGTTATGCACTCACCCGCCCCTCCCCCACCCCCGCACGCACATAAAACCTCTTTACAGACGATGTCTAATTGTTGCCGTTTACAAGACAACAATGAGCACCAACCCGTGTTTTTACAGACAGATTCCACTTAAGATTTTACCTCCATCAATCCGTGATAATAGTAGCTCTTTATCGATATCAATATCAATATCATCTTCTATTATATTATGTTAACAAAATGCAGTCCATCTCTTAGACGATAGCTCGCTTTCTTCTCTGGTCCAATTAGCAAAACATTGCATATAGCATTATAGCTTCATTTTAACAGCCATAGCATATAGACCAGTTTTCTAACTAGTGCCATAACTTAAGACGTCAGACTCCAAAATGTTACTCAAACAGTAGGCTTATATTCTGCTAGGTCGTACTTTATTAAGCTCAGAGCGGTCTGCCTCGTTTCAGATTCGAGTCCTGACCTCCGCAGTTGCGAAAATAAACGCCCTACAAGGCTACAAGACCATAGCAGCGCTCGTGAATAAACTAGTGCCCTGTGCTAGGCTTTCAAGTGTGGCGTTTTAGAAGTTTGGAATTTACGATTACGATTCTGCTCAAAAACTTAGATCCTGTTACAACATCCATTCATCATCTTATACAGGAAGTAACATAGAGTTAACATCGAGTTACACAGTAAGTACAGCAAATTCTATAAAATGAGGCTCGAGTTTAAAGAACTTTATTTAAAAAATTGTCAGTCACAGAAGATCTTTATCTGTGTCGCTACCTTTGCGTCACTTTTGTTGACGTTCGTGCTACGTCATCATCTGACCGGAAGTCCGCAACTACAAACAAAATGAATCGCTTCCGAGAATCGAATCTCTTTGCTAGAGCCTCGCCATGACGAACGCAACAGTAGATGGCGCTCTCTGATATTTTCTCGTTTAACGATTCGCTGGACGCCCGTTTTCGACTCACGTGGCGCTCATATTGATGCGATTTTCCGATTGCGTGCAATGGCTTGTGAAGATCAATATACTTATTAGCGAAGTCTGATTTAGCCATCAGCTCCGGTTACACGCTTCAGTAACTACAAGAGCCGCTTCAGATCGCAAGTTACAAGAATACCAGACAGACCATGGACGTCAGATATGAATCCGCTGCAGCCATTTATAGAGTCATTGTCCGAGTGTAGAACTTCGACTTCATATTCGACTTTAGTTGTAATAAAACCGAACTCCACCAACTACTGTATAACTATCGTGCCATGTATTGTAATGTGATAATTATATAGCTCAGTTTTGATTGTCTAAAAACCGATGTGAACTGATGTGGGGCACAATAAAATAACGTACAGGGTGGTACTTACATCACCACTCTTACAGAGGAGAGTACCAGTTAAGTACCACGATGTGGTACTTAATTGGTTGCAATTCGTAAAGGAGGACAGTTGTGCAGTTGCCACTATATCTAAAGAAACCTGTACAGGTTTGTCAATAAAAGAAGTTACCATTTTAGCGGGGGAGAGTTTCTCAAAGTTGCAATTGGAGGTCACTGCACTTACGGTGGTATGGTGGCATGCAGAAGCCACATACTGTACTTGGATTAACAGAAATGTTTATACAGTGATACATATAGTATTTAGGAGTTACAGAAGCTTAACTCCAACTTATTCTGCAGTAGGCCTATGACTTGTCGTTGATATTCATAATTACAATACATTAAGGGGAAGATTCGTGTGAAGAGTAACAGATGATCTAATAGGAACACTTCTATAGTTCACTGTAACAAGACATCAACTGCGAAACTGTCTTCGGTCCTAGTCGGGGCCCAGAGTAGTCGCTCCCTCCGCTCCGCTTTGAGAGGTGCTCTTAGTCCCGTTCGCTCGCACAGCTATACCGTGCAAAACCGTGCTTTCTCAGTGGTAGGCCGGACGATCTGGAATGGGATAGCCCTGGAGCTGCGCCTACTTCCCAGAACTCTCTCTGACATGTTCTATGTTAACCCTAAAACAGTTCTTTTTGGCCGTGCTGGAGTCGGGAGCACCTCTGAATAGTCCCCCTGAAGAGGTGCTATATAAATCCTTGAATGAATGTATTAACTTATTTTCGTATCAAAATTAAATTCCCATATATGCCAAAATTTCGGATGAGTGTCTAGTTAAAACCTGAAGGCTACAGGAAACGACAGACTGAGTAAAATTACACAACCAACCTACAATTTATTATATTCTATCTACTGATTTATAAAGCGCATCTCACAGTACAGAAGCGCTCCCAGTGTGAAGATCGAACCCCTCGAAAAAAGAAGTCTTAAGAGAACGGACAGAAACAGTAGTGCCCCAGATAAGATCACAGCATGAGTTATAGCAGGAATGTCATTCCACAGCAAAGGGCCAACAGAGGCATAATGCACGAAGCTGTGCTGTGGTAGTCGGAGACTATTGTGCAGAATATAGCACCAGGAAACCACCGTACACAATCACCCGCGTTTCAATCCATTACAATAAAGAAGTAGTGCCTAAAAGCCATAAGTATAAACATTCGATCAATCTAAATAAAGGCTGACTTGTAAGAACAACAGATTTATTTGGCAAAAATTCCTTCAAAAAACACATTCAGAATTCGGAATAATGAACGCACACACTCACAGAACTCCATCCACAACACGTCAAATCCATTTAACCTTTAAAAGCCAAAAAAATGAACATTTTACTCCTCTGTACAATTAACTGCCTGTACAATTAGCCATTATGCATGCTGTACACATCAGTCACTTATGCCATACAAGAATTCAGCTGTGCATTGCTTTCGCCTTACATTAACTGAACTCAATCATGCACTTCATTCGTCTGTACATGAAGGTGAATTACTGTCCATTTAATTCACATTGTATAGCACTGTACCTGCCGCAATATTTCAGCTTCAGAAATACTATCGAATTATTCATGTTTTAAATGAAGCAAACAACTGCAAAAATAAACATTTTTTGGATTAACACAACTTCAAATAAATAAGATGCTTTTACAAAATAAACACATAAACACAAACCACACACATGGTTTATTCCGTGCATTTACTACTTCTTGCATTTGTACAGTTCTGCTGCTTAATGCACACGGAATCGAGATCTGGCGCTGACTCACAAAATCCAACAACAAAACACCTCTGTTGCATAATTTCAGAAGTTGTTTACAAATAAACAAAATCGGCAAATGAAAATAGATGACCATAATTATAATAAACCTGCAAAATATAATTATTATGAGATTATGTAAAATGGCAGTTTCGAAAATTGTAATGCCACTGAGTCTTGGTATTGGTAGGCTATTTGTAAAAATTGCTCAAACGTTACTCAAAGGCTAAACGTAAGGGTCCAGCTTATTCATGAGCGCTGAGTCATGTCAGATGGGTTGGCATTGATTTCTTTAGGGACTATCCTCATCACAGGTCGTATTGTAAAAACTATACTTATTTAACAGTGCTGCCGGTTTCATGCATTGTTAACACAATTGAAGGTAGGCCTACAATCTGAATTTGTAAGTTAAGAAAAGCTTGTGATGGCCTATATTTAGGATGACCTTTTCTTACCTTATTTCTGAATTCCTAAATATGCTATGCATATAAAACATATTATGCATTAATATAGAAGTTAATGCTCAAGTTAAGTACTTGCATAACTTTTGGTAATTTACCAAAATATGTAGCTAGCATGACAGAATAAGCGGCAGTGTGATTTTCCTTACAGATTTTATTTTAGTTATAGTTATAGTTATAGTTAATGATTTTTTATTTTAGTTATAGTTATAGTTATAGTTAGTATTATTTTTTAGTTATAGTTATAGTTATAGTTAATGGATTTTTATTTTAGTTAATTTTAGTTACTACTTAGTTACAATAATTAAGTCTATAAGCAAAATTGTGCGTATTAATACGCTGTTTCACAATTTACTCAGAGCTATGAAAACCTTTGAAGCATGGGTACAGTCAGCTTCATGAATACACGAGTTTCCAAAGTAACTGACAAATTTCACAATAAAAATTTCGCATTTTTCGTTCTCATTTATGTCGAATCGTCCATATTGCACTTCCTATTTTTATTTTTTGTATTAACGAAAATAAAGATGAATTTTCGTTAGTGTTATTTTCGTTATAGTTATAGTTATAGTTAATGATATTTTTAGTTATAGTTATAGTTATCGTTAACGAAGTCATTTTATTTTCGTTAACGAACATTTTCGTTATCGTTATCGTTAACGAAAATCACACTGATAAGCGGGTAAATGGGTAGCATGGACAGCCCTCTAGTGAATAGCTGAAGTCAAAACACTGACCAACAATATTCGTAATACATCGTAAACACATTTTAAATCTTGACTTCAACAGGCTAGTAGAAGTGCAAGTCAATTGATCAGGCAGCCACTGAAAACACGGGAAATAATCAGGTATCGGTAACATACTCATAATAACCAACACATAGGCCTAGTTACCGATCCAGTTTAATTGGACAAAATGTCTAGGTTCATCTCTCTTCTCTAGACAGTTATGCAAGTCGGCCAAGACGCAAAACGACAGGATATAAGGAAAATACCTGGGAATGTGACAAGGAAAACACAAGATTAAAATATAGACCACGTACAGCTGGCTTGGTTGAGGCAAAATCATAAATTCAAATCACGCGAATTCGTCAACTTCTTACCATAATATATCACCAAAACTTGGAAACAGATGATAGTTGGGTGGACTTCAGAAGCAGGTAGAGATCACAGTAGGCCTAGTAGGATTCGCCTGTTCCAGCGGCGTAACAAAGGATTTCAGTGCCCGGTGGCCAGATTTGATGACTGTGCCCCATTTAAAATTTCTTGTTGGCTTTTAATCGTTCTTGTCATGGTACTGTGTACCACTGAAAGCTACTTTTGCGCCCTCCCCCTGTGCTGCGCCCGGGGGCGGTTGCCCCTCCACCCCCCTTCGTTACGCCACTGGCCTGTTCTTAAATACGAATTTTGAATTCTTTGAATTTAGAATTTCCGTGTTTAGCAATAAATCAATAAATCCTGAAACAGTTTCATAGCAAAGGAGCATAGCTTCCTTAAATATAGCATAAACCGGAGAAATCCTTAGTTTGTGTTTAGATGCTTAGTTGTCTGATTTGTCTCCTAATTTCTACATTCTTAGATAACTTTCTGTTTAAAGTGGTCCACCTTTTTGCAAGCAAATATCATCCGGTTCATTGGGAGATCATTAAAACATTGTGGCAAACACTCAAAAACAATCTTCAATCATATAAAGCAACGACATGAAACGTTTCTCTTTCAGTTTTCTCTCAATTGCTTCTTCTGTCCATGTCTCACTTAATATCACTCCATTCCCCTCCTCCTTCCGTCTCCCATTTGTCCATCCCTTCCCCGTTACATTCTCTTCGTCTCCTTCTCTGTTACTGTCTTCCATTCCCTTGTCCCTCGCCCGCACTCTTTTACCCTGCCTCCACATCTCCCATTGTCTCACCCTTCTATCTTCAACACCGTATCTTTACCCCCTCTCTGTTTCTGTTTCTGTTTCTGTTTCTGTTTCTGTTTCTCTCTCTCTCTCTCTCTCTGTCTCTGTCTCTGTCTCTGTCTCTGTCTCTGTCTCTGTCTCTGTCTCTGTCTCTGTCTCTGTCTCTGTCTCTGTCTCTGTCTCTCTCTGTCTCTCTCTCTCTCTCTCTCTCTCTCTCTCTCTCTCTGTCTCTGTCTCTGTCTCTGTCTCTCTCTCTGTGTCTCTCTCTCTGTCTCTCTGTCTATCTGTCTATCTGTCTGTCTCTGTCTGTCTGTCTCTGTCGCTGTCTCTGTCTCTGTCTGTCTGTCTGTCTGTCTGTCTCTCTCTCCCCTCTCCCCTTTCTTTGACACGAAACTCCCTCGGCGTATCTCTGTCTCTGTCCGGACGCCCATCAACCCAAGTCTCCCCGTATCCTTACCTCCCTCTCCCTATCCTCTTTCTTTGACACGAAACTCCCTCGATGTATCTCTGTCTCTGTTCAGATGCCCATAATAACTAAGTCTCCCATCCGGCGCTCATGAGCCGCGGCTGCTTCATGAGGGGCGCCTCGAAGTCACTGTACCCGGGACTCGGCGAATCGTCGTGCGACATCATACTCGGAGAAAACCCGGCGGCGGTCATCAGGGACCCTCGGCCACCGCCGCCGCCGCCCTCAGCGCCGCTCGAGTCCTGCCCTGGCTGCTGTTGGTGGTGGGCTACGACGGACGGCGTCCGACACGACGATCTCTGTGCCCCCGGGGCAAAGCAGAGCGGCTCGCCACGCGACGGAGACATCGGCTCCGTCTTGATGCTCATGTTGTTGTACATCGGAGGAGTCGACAGACCGCTCGACAAGTCAGACGTCGTCAGAGATGACGTCACAAACGATGACGTAGAACTGAAATACCAAAGCAAAATAATTGAGGGAGTATAAATCTGGATATTTATAAAGCGACTTTTAATAAGTAAGTAAGTACGTATAGCTTTAATTACTCCATTAGCAAACGCATAATAGGACATAGAAATAGAATGTAAAATAGGTCCCCAACACATAGAAGTAATAATAATGACGTATAGTAGCCTAATAATAATGAATAGTAACGTTATGACACATTTTACTAAGTGTAAAGCATCCTGGTAATGGCAATTGTAATATTTCTTTAGCAAACTTAACAGCTAAGCGCAGGTCACCAGCTTATTATTGTTGCCGTGTCAATGGGGGACTCTGTAAAAATGGCTGCTATCGGTGGCGCCAGGATGGGATTTGGTTTGGCTACTCTAGGTAACATTGTGTGCTCTGTTGTGCGGTAGGTTTATTTCATAGACATCTTACATTTAATATATGATGTCTATGGTTTATTTACGCTAAAGTGACTTTACGGAAGTACTGCTTAGACCACATCACATACTGGCGACGCCTATCGCCGCTTAAAGGAACTGCTCACAGAATCCTCCATTATGTCAGTGGGACTGTCACCGATATACCGCGTGAGGAACAAGATTCGGTTGCCGAGAGCCTTAAAGCAGTCTACGACTCTAAAATCTTTGCTTAAAGAGGTAGACTGCCATTTTAAAAAAAAATTCTGTAAACTGCCATTTTTCTAATAGTTCAGTTTCTGTTTGCGTGAACCCACTGAAATCTGTAGCCTACATATGCGAGAAGTAAAACTCTTCCAGAAAGATAGATTGGAAATATAGTTGTGTTAGCCTGTTAGGCCTAGTGTAGGCTAGGCGTGAAAGCGAGGTACTAGCAGATTTCGCAGGGTTGCAGATAGCAGCGGTTGTTGTTTCTGCTGGTAGAACCTGGCACACTAAACTCCCTTCAATATGCTGTTGATTTATGGTAAGGTATGTACTTATTTATTATGAGCCTCTATCAACAACAGTCTGGCAGTTTTCAGAGTTGTGGTATAAAATGCTTTCTGGACTAAAGCAGAAACACATCAACAATCCCATAAGAAGGTCTACGTTGCGTTTGACATACAATATTATTGGCAATTTGACATGACCATTGGCACTAAAAACCTAGAGATAGGTTGAGGAGATACTTAAGAAATACCAAATACCATATTCAAATGCGTCTATCACAGTGTGATTCTCCTTACAGATTTTATTTTAGTTAGCCTATAGTTATAGTTATAGTTAATGGTTTCTTATTTTAGTTATAGTTATAGTTATAGTTAGTATTATTTTTTAGTTATAGTTATAGTTATAGTTAATGGATTTTTATTTTAGTTAATCTTAGTTACTACTTAGTTACAATAATTAAGGCTATAAGCAAAATTGTGCGTATTAACTTAACACGCTATTTCACAATTTGCTCAGAGCTTTGAAAGCCTTTGAAGCATGGGTGCATTCAGCTTCATGAATACACGAGTTTCTAAATTAACTGACAAATTGCATAATAAAAATATCGCATTTTTCGTTCTCATTTATGTCGAATTGTCCATATTGCACTTCCTATTTTTATTTTTTGTATCAACGAAAATAAAGATGAATTTTCGTTGGTGTTATTTTCGTTATAGTTATAGTTATAGTTAATGATATTTTTTAGTTATAGTTATAGTTATCGTTAACGAAGTCATTTTATTTTCGTTAACGAACATTTTCGTTATCGTTATCGTTAACGAGAATCACACTGGTACTCTATCAGTTAAGATTAGTTTTACCTAGCAAGGTGGTTCAACAGAACTGGAAGAGCTTTTCACTCTTAATCTAATGGCAACCTCTTTTCCAATGTCACCACATATACATCCCTTCTGAATTCCGGGTTCAAATGTAATTTGTAATTCTATCTCTAATTTTAACAACAGAACTATATCGCGCCTTTCAAAGAGATGTCAAGTCAAATCAGAGGCACTCCTAACTTAACGACATATATGGAGGATTTAATGGAATGGTTCTCAGGCACTTGCAGAACAGAGGTAAAGAAGGACCAAGGAGTTTCTCCTTGGTCTTTCTTTACCTATAGGGTGCTAGGCAACCTATTCCAGAAAGTGGGGGATGACCACAGTCAAGTTTCTGTATAGCACTGTGGAAGATCAGGATGGGGAACAACCAGGTGACCATGTGCATCACAGCGAAGAAACTTACGACAAGGAATGAACGAGACTGAGACAACTCCCGGAGATAAGATGGGCACTGCAGCCACCTAGCAATTACACATCAAATCCTGGTGCACCATGTGAGTTTTACAATTTCTTGGTTAGCCATACCCTTACCTTGGGGGATGAGAGATTGTGGCAGTGGAGGGTCCACCCTGGGACTGCCAAGGGGAAACGAGACCCTCACTGAGGGGTGAATTGAATCCTGTCACTGTCTGAAGACCTCTTGTCGAGTTGCCATGGTAATCAGAACAGGAAACATGAAACGCTTCAGATAAGTCTGATAAAAACACAACAACAGATCCAAAATAACAAAAACGTCAAATGCTAAAGTTTATAGTGAGTATAAAAAATGATGGTCTCATAATTATGAGAATAATAACAGACGGACCACCATGTGTAGACCTGGGAGTCGACCCCAATAAGTCGACCCCAGTCGACTTGGGCATCCCAAGTCGAGTCGAGTCGTTTCTGCTTAGCGCAACTGACCCCCAAGTCGAATTTGTACAGAAAAGTGACCTCAAGTTGTTTTCTACACAAGTCGACTTAAACCGACTTGGGACACAAACAAATCTAAATTTATCTCGCCACACTAAAGATCGTGAAGCCACGATGACGTTTAAGTAGTTGTATACTGTTCTTAGTGTGAACAAACGTTTTTAAGACCTATTGTGTGTTAGGGTTGTGTCATGACAATACACCTGTATATATATGTATAAACATGATCTAGTTGAGAGGGCGGTCAGCGCCGCTTGTCTTATGTAGGCCTAAACATTGACTGAATATCGCTCGTACTGAGCACGTGCTAATATCGCGGGAAAGGTTAGAAATTGCTGATTACAGTCGATTTGAATAATGCAGTTGTCTTAATACAGTAGATAGAGCTGTATAGGCCTATTGAGAGTGAAGTGTTAAGAAATATAGTTGATTTATAGTGACGATGCACACTGAATAGAAGTGTTGAAGATACAAGTTGATTTTCATCTAATTTGAAAGAGTAAGAAGAAATATTCAAAAACGCAGAACGGTACTGCGATATTATTTTGTATTATCGACGCCGGTTGCGGCGGTTGGAATAAACAGCTACTTAACTTAGGCCTACTTATTTTGATCGGTGTCGATTTATCTATATCATCAGTTATTATATATGTTAAAGCGTCACACGTACGTTTCATAAAACTGGTGAATCGAAATGTTAATAAAAATGTTAGCACGTCTGCCTTTTCAAGAGCTGAACGCGCGCAAATCAATGAACTTTTAGTCGTCATTGAATTCTACCAAAAGAAATCTGGATCGCATACTAATCAATCGATCGTTTTGCGCTACTTTGGTGCAATGCATTAGTCGTTTGCAGACGGAAAAACTGTTGTATTAGACAATGATCGACTATATTGTCGGTGAGTGGTAGTACTGTGGGATGATACGCTTGCATTGCTATTTGAATGACGTTAGTGGCCAAATAATTACGACAACAGTATTTAACTGTGTCATTATAACACGCCATTCAGTGCAACCAGTCCGCGGTCCGCTGCAGATTCTTCTTTTAGCCCATTAAAGCATTACAAAATTGTTCAAGAACAAACACAAACAGCTTAAAATAGGCCTAATAAGCAATTTTATTCATAAGGTGTTGAGATCTCATTACTCATTAGTATAAGTAACTATAATGCTTGCCATGAGATTTTTGTATTATTAGCCGTACGTAATCGTAATTACCATGTCAGAAGTCGACTTTAAGTCGGAAGTTGGTTGTTTTTCTGCCAAGTCGGGTCAAGTCGTTTTGACTCCAAGTTGTCGACTTCAAGTCGACCTCAAGTCACTTTAGGGTCATGGGGTCAGATTGGCTGACCAAAGTGACTCCCAGGTCTAACCATGTGGGACATCGAAAGCCCATATGAGAATGCTGTAAATATTGTCAGCATATCTTCGACATGTGACGTTATTGTTGGGACACACACCTGCTATAAATAAGAATGGGCAAATATCTGAAGATTATTTAAGTGCATAGGCAACATGTTGAGCACATGAAGAAGTCTTTTCATGTCTTGTCTTCAACGTTCTTGATTCGAGGATTGGCGTCACCAAAGACAATTTTGTTCCATCTCTCTCTCTCTCTCTCTCTCTCTCTCTCTCCTCTCTCTCTCTCTCTCTCTCTCTCTCTCTGTCTCTGTCTCTCTCTCTGTCTCTCTCTCTCTCTCTGTCTCTCTCTCTGTCTCTCTCTGTCTCTGTCTCTCTCTCTCTCTCTCTCTCTCTCTCTCTCTCTCTCTCTCTCTCTCTCTCTCTCTCTCTCTCTCTCTCTCTCTCTCTCTCTCTCTCTCTCTCTCTCTCTCTCTCTCTCTCTCTCTCTCTCTCTCTCTATCTGTCTGTGTTTGTTTGTCTCTCTCTGTCTACATCTGTCTCTGTTTCTCTATCTCTTTATGTCTCTGTCTCTGTGTGTCTCTAACTCTGCCTGTGTCTCTCTATATTTGTCTCTCTGTCTCTGTATGTGTCTCTCTGTCTCTGTATGTGTCTCTCTGTCTCTGTCTGTGCATATGTGTATGTCTCTCCCTGTCTCTCTCTGTCTGTCTCTGTCTCTTTCTCTCTGTCTGTCTGTCTGTCTCGTCAGTCTGTTGAGATACAGAGACAGCCTAAGGTGAATAAGCAATTTAAACAGACACGTAGGTTTTAAGTGGAGAACCAATGACACGCATGACTAAGCAGAACGAGCAGAAACAGGGAGATAATTCCAAAGTATAGGTCTAGCAGGGTGAAAAAGCCTGTTGAGGTAGATGAGGAATACAGAACAGTTACTGTTAGTGTCATTGCTCTTCATTAAAGTTTTCAGACATTTCATAATCTTAAATTTACCAGAAATATGAGAAATATTTGACAGGTAAGAAACAAGCCTGATACAAACTAGGCGAAACAAAAGAACTTCTGTTAAAACTAAATTACAAAGGGTCTGATATAAAGTATTAGTTTGCTGAAAAGTGAAATTGAGAAGTGATCTTCTTTTTAAAATCACGTTACGGTATAGTAACACTCACAAAAATCTCCTAACTGCTGTCAGTTTACTGCGTTTTCCTGCTTTTGATTGATAGTTAGTATTTTCTTACATTTTCTCGCATATCATTCTGATAATGATCAGGTCGTAAACTATATCAAAGACATCATAATAAGTTGTTTAGGGAATCCATCTTTACACGCCCTCACACTGCCTTTGTTACTGTCCGTCGGATCTCCCACATGTGCAACGTAATGTCCAGCAATGATGGTTACGACTATCTGTACTCTTCTACCCAACAAAACAAAGAGCCACATCAAAAGGTGACAGGAATGTCCAGCTGTCGGAGGGAAAAACTACCACTTTATGACCGGCAGGTGATGTATTATTGACAAGTGAATGCGTGGGTGATGTAGAGGCAAGTGCTTGTCTGACAGCCAATGGCCCTAAGCAGGTGGAAGGATTGGCAACTGTTGCGCCAACAATTGGTACTCTGTCTTCAGTGGCTACTTACCTAAGGAATTATACTCAGTGTAGAGACGGACTTCTTTGTGATAACAAAAAGTAACTACAGAATGTCAAAATGTCAAACAATTGTTGCAAGAATCTCAGTTCTGCTGAATCATTATGACTCATTTTTACTGGTAGCATTGAAACTGTAAAGCCTTTCGTAAGTGAGAGTGCGATACCGCCGAAAGTCTTGCGTATAAGAAGATAGGTCGACCCGTGTGCACATACCTGATGCGCTCTGTGCTGATAGGAGCATTTGGTATGACATGCCACCTCTTGACATGGAGCACTGTTGATTTCTCATCTAGAAGAAATAGTCAGCATTGATTATTCGTAATCATTACTATATCATGAGCATAGGCGTAGCTACATTGAGGCACGAGGAGGCAGTTGCCTCCTCTTGCTTTCTTTATATAGGGCCTATACTAGAACTTCTATTGACCAATGACCCCAATAACCAGAACTTTACCAATGGTCTGTGAAGTTGCCTCCTCTTGAATTTAAGTCTGGCTACGCTCCTGATCAATAGCCACGGCTTCAATAATATACAAGTTTATTCAATATGGCCTTGTTATTTACTTGAAGGAATATAAACATTAATGAACAGCAATATAGAACTCATTTTGCCTCAAACTGTCTTGCATTAGTT
>JACEVL010000117.1:3305000-3310000 GCA_020284085.1 Aporrectodea caliginosa | reverse complement strand
CTCTGCCTACACATTTTTTAACCTTCAGGAGAGAATCAATTATCAGCATACATCTGAATAATACAATATTGCTTAAACTAGGTTAAAGCAATGGGTTTTATGTAAGCTTACTCATAACGCCAAAGCAATAAAAACAAGAAACAGTAGTAACTAAGACACATAACATGCATGCAGTGTAAAAGTTGCATATTGAATTTATTTGTAAACTTTAAAACTCAAAAGAAACGAAAGACAAAAAAAGAACTGTTCTGGGGTGGATGGCACGGATATTAAAGAAAAGGCACAGCACAGAGAAGAGTTTGGATGTTGGAACTTGTAAACTTTAGGACTTTACAGTCGGGTCAAGTAATTTTCTTACCTCAACTATGTCTTTGTTTGTACGGCTCTCGTGAGGGTCACTGTACTCAGTGTACTTAAGCAGTACCTTGTCCATATCTGTGCTTGCATACTGGAAGAGTTTGTTGGTACTGCTGAACATGATGAGGGCAATTTCACAGTCGCATAGTACGCTCAGCTCATAGGCCTTCTTCATCAAACCAAATTTACGCTTTGTAAACGTCACCTGTATAACAAAACACGACTTTAAAGTACAATCTTAAAGATAGTGTCTAGCAACAGTAGATACCAGCGTGGCTACAACGCTCCTAGATGTATATTATTAAGTAATAAAACATCGTCTTCTACAATTCACCATTTGCGATGTTGATTGATACAACTTTGACTTTGAATTGTCAACTACGTAGTTTTATCTTATTACAGACTTCTTGCATTCTATTTCTCCAGTGAGCCACTTGAATTGCTTCCGCTCTGCATATATTAGTATCTCTTCGCGGTTGTCGGTCCATCTTTCTGGATTAGGCTGCGTAGCAACCTCCGAAATGAACTTCTTGGTCTTTGCCCCTTTTCCGCAAGCATTTGAAAACCATTCTTTTATTTTTGATCACGGTTTGGTGTTGGTCAGGTCTGGGGCTAGCTTGTAGGTCCTAATCGAAATCGATTTGCACATTGAATTATCCACAGTTATCTCTCTTTGTCTATATGTGTCGCGCTATATAAATTTACGAATCAGCAGTATGATTACGATATAAAGAGCAATAATTAAAGAACTTTTCGATGTTTTATTACACTATTAAACACGAGATGGTATACATAAGACTAGCCAGGCTCAGAGATCTGCTGTAAACAGCAATGATTTATGACAGCTTAGTGATTAGTAAGCTGGATTGCTTATGCAATGCTCAGAGCGTTCAAATCTCCACCAGGACAGAAAGCTTATTTCCAGAATTCAGTTCTATGAGTATCTTTGCGCTGTGATCGGTCCATCTTTCTGGATTAAATGCCTTCCGCAGTTCTTGGTCTCTTCCCCATTTCCGCATAAAAATTCTTTTTGAACGGTTTGGTGTTGCCAGGTCGGGAACGCCTCTGGGAAGTTTCAAGTGGCGCTATATAAATTTACGATTATGATTACGATATAAAGAGGAATAATTAAAGAACTATGTTTTATTACACTATTAAACACGAGATGGTATACATAAGACTAGCCAGGCTCAGAGATCTGCTGCTACACTCAGTAAACAGCTTTGATTTACGAGGATTTAAGCCTATGCTGACAAGCCCTAACAGCACCTGTTTAACAATAAATGTTTTATTTCTCTTCTTATACAACCCTCAGCACTTAAGATGTAGCTACATATTGAATGAGTCACAAACTTAATTGAACTTTCTTATTTAGGCCTACCTAATAAAATCATGCCACAGCCCTAACTTCCCCGATAAAACTTGATAAAACCTCGTCACAACTTAACAGTACTGAAAAGCTTAATCTTCTCAATACTTGACTCAATTTACTCAAACCTAATCCTCACTGAACTTACTAAAACCTAGTCTTAACTGGCATAAAATTATGTTACCATACAACAACATTGTATCACCTATTTACCATACCATATTATACTTGGAACTGCTTTCTGCTTGCCATGGTTCATATTGCGACCTGAGAAATGATGTTTACCAGGCATATATGCTCGTACATCAGCATAAATTTTCTGAGGAAACGTGGCAACATGTTCCAGAGTCTGCGAATTGACATAAATAGGCCAAAGGGAAGAGCACAACAGCGAAATAAATTATCCAGCATAATAGGAAGGAATACCTGGAGGTGCATCCGAAACCCACCTGTCTATTTCTTTCATCTCCGATTCGAGAGATTTGTATTTTTTTCCTTCCCATCGTTGCTCAGTTGTTCTGGAATCGTGATATGATGTATTGCAGTGTTTGCCAGATATTGTCTTCGTCTTCTTCCTTGGGGATATCTATCTCTCTGACATCTCCACAACTTTTCAATAACTCAGCAAAGTCCCGCTCGGCCACCAGAAATCTGTGCAACTCTGAATCTAGTCAGCAAGTATCACTCGTTTCGTTTCTCCAGCTTCACATAACCTAGAGTCAAAAAAGAAAGAACTTTATACTCAGAAAACTGGTCTCTTTTAGCTAAAAATTTACTAACTGTTTAATGAAATGATACTGTGCAGGGAAATCAGTTAATTTCCAACAGCGAAGTGCTTCTTTAGCTTAAATTCATTCACTTTAACACTTAATCTAACCATGTTTCAACTCTGCATCAATCGAATTTAAAGCTTTGGTAACCAACACGACTTTGAAACTGCACACGATTTCCTAAAATCAGAAGTTTGCGTTTTAATAAGCGGAAGAGAAAGGGGAATAGCACATATTATGCAAGAATCACCGACAGCTCATCCAATCAACCTCTACAAATGACAATTATTCATTTGTATTGGGAGGAGCCTTGAACAGAGGACACTACAAAGCATAGAGATAAAGACGTGTCATGACGTCCTGGCTGCTCATTGGCTGAGTTGGCACTGGTCATCCTCAGCCAATCAGCAGTCCAGACTGGCTGCGGCTAGACATTACAAAGCAGCACAACACTGTAGTTGCAGGAATACTCAGTAATGATATTGATCTTGATGCCATTCGGCTGTACAAGAAAACTCAAGGCAGCAAATGGCAAGAACTGGCATAAGAATGATACTATGATTTTCTGGTTACAAATCAAAAGTAGCTTTAAGTAGGTGACAGTGAAAATTAGTAGCTCAGTGATGTAGCCAATCATAATTTGAACACAGTGTTGACATGTTTCATTTTTCATATGTTCACATAATTGTAATGGAATCGTTTAACTGAGGATTTAAGCATGCCAATAGCGTTCAAACAGAAGGACAACTAGGCCTACTCGATATAGAGATACGAACACAGAAGCAGGCACAGACTTGAAGCTAGTTAACCGTCTCTTAATAGTAGATTGGTTTGCAGTTGAAACATACATAGGTCATTGTATGTATGTATGTATGTATGTATGTATGTATGTATGTATGTATGTATGTATGTATGTATGTATGTATGTATATGTATGTATGTATGTATGTATGTATGTGTGTATGTGTGTATGTATGTATGTATGTATGTATGTATGTATGTATGTATGTATGTATGTATGTATGTATGTATGTATGTATGTATGTATGTATGTATGTATGTATGTATGTATGTATGTATGTATGTATGTATGTATGTATGTATGTATGTATGTATGTATGTATGTATGTATGTATGTATGTATGTATAACAATGATAGCGTCACAGCTCAATGATTTTGCCACAGCTCAGTGATTTTACAACAGATCAATGATTTGCAACAGCTCAATATAAATATTCTGTTCATCAGTCACTCTAGGCTTGCCTAGCTTGCTTATAACACAGGGAGGAAATCCGATCGACGTATTCGCTGATCGTAGATTCGGAACCGACCTGGGCTGATGAACCAAAGTCCTCCGTGCCCACCTTCACGTGGTGCAGACTGTTAGTACCCTCCCTTAATTGGGTAGGAGAACGAACGGGCATGGCAGACAAAACCAGGGGAAGGCAATGGCAAACCACCCCTGTTAACATGCCAAGAAAACCTTTATGAATCAAGCTAATTCAAACAAAGTAGTAGTCGCAGATGGTGAGACTCCCAGGCCGGAGTGCGACTGGACGAGATACAGGAAACAACTGGAATGAATTTGGCAGAACTGAGAGATGCGACGGCGGACAGAAGGAAATGGAGAGGCTTGATCATGATGGTAGCTAGAGTTCTATGAACTGACAGCACAATCCAATCCAAACCCCGTTCTGGACACTGTGAACAAATACAGTTTGAAATTTATTCCTCTGAACTCGAGACTTCTATCTATAGACTCCTTTGATCCCCAAGACCATCCAGCGGAATAACTTTTACCCCGAACCATAGGCGTAACTTTCTATTGTGACGGTGGTGTCCGGTCACCACCACTTTTACAAGTGGTGGTGATAGTCACCACCACTTTTTGGTCCTGCAATTAAATATATTTTAACATGAAAGCATTTGGCCGTCTACCGTCTAGGCTATACATGCATAGGCCTACTTAACATCGCAATGGTGGCAATGCCGATAGAGGCCTCCACAGTGTGTCCACACAACCGTACTTGCATAATGTTTGGTTTCATAATTTGGGGACGTCAGTCACGTCATCAATTTTGTTTCTATGAAAGGTCAAATTATTAAATTCATATGGAAAAATGGATCGATTCATTGTAAAGAAACCGCGACAGGTTATAACTGTGCATGCAATGTAACCTGTTTCCGTGATAGGCTGTAAGCTCTATCTGCAGTCTATGGTAATTTAGCTGAAAAAACCGTAGTTTAGGCTGGTAAATTATTTTATATTGTCAATTTAAGATGGAAGGTGGATCGACGAAAATAATTGTTGGCCTGAATGGAAGTTTGATTGATGAAACTAAGTCTTTGTTTAAATAGCAGTTGGATTGATGGAAATACTTGTTTCCGTAAGTAGAAGCTCCATGGATAGATTAAACAAAGTAAGTCTTCGCTTCAATAGAAGCTGAATCTATAACGTGTTTTGCTTCAATAGAATTTGGATTGACGAAAATAATTCTTGCCT
>JACEVL010000117.1:3212500-3302500 GCA_020284085.1 Aporrectodea caliginosa | reverse complement strand
AGGCTTAGAACCCTTACTATGTCGATACAAACACGCAGCGTGTAGGTAGGGACAGGGCAGGATAAGGATTAGCCCCGGCTGGTCAAAGACACGGTTAGGTTTTAAGCCTAACGACAGGTATGGAGCCAGAACAACGGATACACTTTGTCGTGCTGTAAGCATTTGGATCAAGGCTCTCGTGCATCTTACGATGTACAGCAGCGTACAGTCCTCACGATAACCGAATGTTCTAATCTGCCTATACAATAAAGCGGCGTTGATATACACAGAGCAATGCATAACGGACCTGAAGTTGACTATGCACATAACCGAATTATGCACTTATGCGATATGCACATACACGGAGCTGTCTTCCATTGAAATACGGTAATACCCTATATTAAAACGGGACCGGTCAGCTTCTATGCAAATAACCGAAATTATGCACTTATCCGTTATGCACTTAAGTGGCGTGGACTGTATTAGAATTACTGCAATTTAGATCGAAGACATGAACCTTGGTGTGGGTCTATCTCTGGAAACCTGCCCAGAAGGTGGATAAGTGGATGGATCAACTGGGGTAAAAAAATTGAGAGACGAGTATTTGATTTGGAGCGGAAAACCTGAGCGAATAGAGGAACTTAGAGCAGAGGATGGTGGGAAACGGCGACATAGGTGGAGGAGCTGAGAACTAGGGCTAGAGGATTTCAGGAGGGAGATCGTTCCAGAGTCGAGGTTGGAGAAGTTGTGATGAGATTTCATAAGACTTGCACAAATCAGTTTTGCGGAAAGTTTCTGTGGTCATTTTATTTACGCAATTGGGAAAGTGCACGTGCTGTTTCAATGAAAAATCAACAATATATACCTTTCCTATGGATTCCACCAGAGAGTTGAAACTGCCACCAACATTTTGGACTCTCGCAGAAGCACGAACGCTATTATTCATAAAGAATAATTATACACGTTGCATTGTTACCCTACTCGCACACTTATATAATCCAGCTATCGCACTTGGGATGATGCAAGAATGCCTTTATTTGCCATTTGCACTTCATGAGCTCTGCCACCTATGGAGGTTAAGAACTGGGTCGACCGCGATCTACATGTAGACTATATCGTTGAAACAAATGTCTGTTAACAGCGGAAACGAAAGGGACAGAATCACGGCGATAAGGCACAAGCCGCACAATTACTGTTACCAAACTGCACAATTATTGTGGCATTTATCGTAGACTACCGTACTTAAAAGTGTCTGGCTGTGGGTCAGTGAGTTGATGTCTCTTCTTACCATATATCTACAACGTAGGCCTACTTAAACCACTCCAATTCTGTCAGTGTATCTGCAATAGAGCAATATAGGCCGCAAGTTCATGGCCTCTGATCACGCCGCAGAGTTCTCTTATCAGTGTGGTCAAAAATTATCTTAGTAAAAATATGAGAGACGAGACAGATGACAGTTTTTATGGCTGGGGTTTGACTTGGGGGTAGCATATCAAAACCAGTTTGTAGGGCCTACGTGCTTCAGTGTGTTTTATCAGACTGAGTAAAACATTAACATGCAACGGCTATTAGCTTTATAAAGACAACAACAGCAACAACAACATACTACTGCTACTAGTACTGTGCTGCTGCTACTAATAAATTGTATGTATAATAATATAACATAACATAACAGTACACCATAGGCTAGAATAAGATAGCCTGTAATAATAATTATTGTATAATTATGGAATCCCTTGCCTATTGCAACACTTTATAAAAGTTATTAGACATAGTAAATTATATTATACCCGTATAAAAGTTGTTAGACATTTACTAGGCCTAATTTTAAGCTTTTTCAAAATTATTAAAATTATATTAACATTGCCCCCTTAAAGTCCGACTCACACCTCAACGTGGTGAGGGGAACGAAATGGCAAGTCAGTAGGGGAGTGCCTGCTGAGGGATATATGCCATCAGTGGTGAAGGTCTGTCAAGCTATATAATATGTGGCTTGAGAAACCATTCACGCTACGCGAGGTGGACAGGCGCAGGAACCCTGAAGAAGCTTGGGCGGCATCGCCGCCTCTGATACCACAAGATAGTGGTTATCAGAGCCAGTCCTAAGCCTGGAACCAGACTTTAAGGGAGAAGTGCGAAGGTTACAACGGATGGGTGCAGATAAAGAAAAATTCGTATGAAATCCAATGCAAGTTGGACTCCAACATGGTCCTCGGCCCATGGATCCCTGATAAGCGTTGGACACCTACAGGCCTTCGGCCCATGGATCCTGATGATATTAACATTGTTATGATTATTCTTGATCATTCACGTGTGAAACATTACTTGGAGAATAGAACGAAATTATGGGATGGATAGTACCCGTCAAGATACGCTTTGAACGAATAGAATATTATTATTCAGTATATTCAAGTGAAATCAACAATTCACTGTCAAGCTATATAATATGTAAGGAAGGTTTTACGGTTGTTAGAAAATCAAAAAAATTGTGCTTTAGCCAAACGAAAATTCAAACGAACGACAAGTGTTCCTACTCCGTGCAACTCTGGCAACAGGGCCTATGTCCATTTCGGTTATATTAGGCCTATCTTAAAACATCAATCAGTGGTGGCTACAATTTAGCGAATCCTGTTTTTAATGCCGACCTATAGGTAGGTTCAATATCTATGACAGTTCTTAATTTCAATTGATAAGCCAGCAAATTAACACCCAGGAGAATATTAGCAGCTAACTGTCGCAACAAACAGAATGCACGTCTTCGCGGGTCGCTCTGGACGATACCGCATTTAAGAAAAGTTCTAGGGTTCGTCTGTGAGAAATTGCCGCTGTTTAATGTCTAGGTGACTTCTCTTAAGTAAGTTAATCACATGTTTACATACACCCAGCGATCTTAGATGAAGTCAAGCCAAGGTCAGCAAGATAGAGGCTAAAGTAGCTGGCCAAAGCCAGACTACTCCACACTCGTAAAAGTACGGCAGGCCTAACATGGTATGGGCAGCAATAGTAGGCCTCTAGACAAGTGAGACACCTGGAAATAATTGTACGTATGGTAAACTACAGGCTATATAACAGTACATTCGGTATAACAGGCCACATTCTGAAAGCAATTAAGTGTCTGAAAATAAACCAAAAACCATGGCCTATATAACAGCGAACATTTTTGACCTAAGGCTACACGGAAGACGTTTTTCAGGATTTTCCAGACAGTGGTTTGTTGCACTCATAACAATTATTCGATTGGGCCTATCTAGTTTTAGGCCTACTTTCAGCAAGTATTTGCGCATAATTTATGTAAGCATTGCAGTAATGTCATACCAGCAAAGCTGTAGGCCTATGTATCAGAAGTTGCTCAAGCCATAAAACTGTGACCTAAAAACTTACAGTATAAGTAAGCAATAAGCATAGTACTTTTCTAAAGGTAATCGCCAAATAGCGTCCACATGCTTCTCGGGAAGCATGGTACAAAATGAGTCTCTAATATTCGAAAATATGTTTCACACGGCAATTTAATTAGGCATGCAGTTGCCAGAGGTAGACAAAAGACACATTTCATGAGCTGTTTTGCTCACTGCATTACAATTACATTACGTAACGTCATTACCTTTATAAATCATTTCTTTGGTGACGGTACAACCCTGTCTTTAACAGACTATTACTACATGGGATCAATGGCCACAGTGATCGTTGGTAAAACTTAGTACAACGTCAAGAGGTAAACGTCAGGCGCGTTCGCTATCTGCTGTTAAATAACAGAAAACTGTGCAGCTTTCTAGATTAGGCCTATTTGATAGGCCCCTATAGTTGGATTTCACTTGACAGCACAATGATGGCAGCAGACGTTTGCATAGTTCAAATGAAATTACTGCACATGTTCTACATAATCAGTGGTCGGTCGATTAAAGTGATGCCAAACTGATATCGCGATATTCAGAAGTCAGTAGGCCCCATAGGCGTAGCTACATTGTGACGAGGAGGCAGTTGCCTCCTCTTGCTTTGCTATATTCTGGAACTTCTTTTACTAATAACCCCAATGACCACGATTTTGCCAATATTCTGTGAAGTTGCCTCCTCTTGAATTTATGTCTCGCTACGTGCCTGGTAGGCCTATTTAAAAAACCGAAAAATACCGAAGACTGAAGATTAAACCGAAAAGCGAATATAGGCATACACAAAATGCAGAAATCAAATCTTTTCCACTTACAGTATTCTTTTTCATTCACTGAATATTCCTTAACATTGTTGAAATTATTGATGTTGACACAGGCCTACTTTGCGCCCCGTTATACGGGACCCGTTATACTGCGATAAAATAGTGATGTCCCACCTCTATACCATATAGTAGGCCTAATGATGTTGGCTTACGCAGGCTACTACGCACCCTCGTTGTCAGGATTTTTCCAGTAAAGAGGAAAAGTCTTGGTATATGGGGACCCCCGTACAGCGAGCCGAATCAGCAATACAGAACAATACAACTGTACCGGTATTTGATATAATTACCATCCTTCCAAAGGTCAGAAGTGCACACGATCAAAAGACAGAACATCGATGGCGCTGAGCAATTGTGCGCGAGGGACTTGCTCAATGTCCATATACAGTAACTGTCTTGGACGAGGCTCGAACCCATACTCTCCGCGTTATAGGCCGAGCGCTCTAACCAATAGGCCGCCGTGCCACGCCGGGTGTCAGAGGAGCGTCGTAAGATCCCTAGTGGGTGTGGCTCGTGTATTCATGAAGCTGAATGCACCCCCTGCTTCAAAGGCTTTCTCTCCTCTTCTAAGCAGGCCGAGCCAATTGTGATAAAGCGTGTTAATACAGCACAATGCCTTTTCTGTAGCCTTAATTAATTGTAATAAGTTTCCTGTAAAATTAACTAAAATAAAAATCCATTAACTATAACCTATAACTATAACTAAAGGGGTTGATACTAACTAGTAGATCTATAATGGGCTATAACTCTGAAATGAAATGATGCATTAACTATAACTGTAACTATAACTCCAAGATAAAATCTGTAAGGAGAATCACACTTGCTAGCAAATGCTTTTGACGATTTCAGGCTGTTTAACATAAACAAGTAAAATGGAGTCACTCATAACTGACAGCGGGTTACATGGCTCGTGGCTCATTTACTGCCTACTATGCCCCGTTGACCAAGTGGCCCCTTGCTGGAACAGATATTTAAAAACTATTACTCATTTCCAGTTTACTTTTTAACAGCCAATACTACTTTCTCTAAACAGTTGCTGTGTGTCAACCTAGAGATTCAGTATTAAACGAAGATATTATATAACGTTGGCCGACTGGTTAGAGCGGTTGACCTGTAACGCCGAGAGTACGGGTTCGACCCTCGTCTGGGTGATTTAACTGTGTATACGGACCTTGAGCAAGTCCTTCGCGCACAATTGCTCTGCAATATAATTGATTCTGCGACGCCGAGGCGTGTGCACTTCTGAGCTTGGGGCCACCTTAGGAAGAAGGGCGATATCAAAGGCAGTTGTATTGTATTGTATAAAGCTAATCAGCGGACCCCGTCCAGGTGACGCTATTTTGGTGAAACAACAATTCAAACATTTTCTAGTAGGACTACTGTTACGGAATCTTTGACGAGGAACATTTGGGAGCTCTCCAGTTTCTAGACTGAAGTAAGACACGCATATAAAATGCCATGAAATATGCCAAAATTATCCTGAATCATGATCATCATAGATATCATGATATAATTGGTTAATTTTAGAGGTTCATCTAATCACAGCTGAGAAATGCTCAAGAAAGTAATCAAATCAAATTTTTCAATAATATTGAATAATGTTTGAATAATACTAATTTGAACATTTTAATCAGGCTACCTACCAAGGTGTGTAATACCTGTAGCTAACGCAAATACTGGAGTCCTGCACGAAAGCTCTCAATAGGTGTAGGGGCTCGGCTGGCTCGTCCAAGATGGATATGCTTAGCCTTGGTCTGTTAATGCTGCTACCACTGAGACTGCAGAGACGTTACGGGGGTCAAATCAAGGGCGACCCTGCATGGGTGTGGCATTGAACGTGTGTAGGGTGTTAACTTAACAGGCCTACAGGTGGCTCTATATCTGCTGGAAGAAAGAAAAGCTTGCACGTCGGTCTACATGCAAGTTGCGTTTGCTTGGATTTCACTATTTATTTATATTGGCATTTTATCTTCAAGACCCTTAGAAGCAAGGTCTTCACAGGCCAGCTCGACACGATCACACAGCAGAGCAATGATTGGGAGGAGAGCAGTTATGGGTGTAGAACTGTATGATCGTGTTTCAAACACAGCAAAACATTTTGCTTTATTATGCTTCATATGTTTTGCTTAAATCAGCTTATTACTTTTTATTTTAATAGCCCTATAAATAGAGTACTAAACATTCGGCGCTGTGTGTCTAATTGAAGGCATATAATGAAGGTGCCTGTATAAAGTTTGGGAAGTATGAGCTGCTAGTAAAGGGTGCGGTGTGGCACCGGTCCATTCATCAGTTGACCTTATGAACTCAGTGATAAGCACCATCAGTTAAGGTGAAACAAGACCGACATCATAATGTTACATTATGGCCGACAGCAACGGTCTGCAGCCATAAGATACGTCGTTAAAAGTGTTCGTAGACCGCAAATGTTCATTAGCATACAACTAAACACCGTGTAGTGTAATATAATCCTTGTAATTTATTTCCGATAACGTAATTTCATTAATTCATTCAGAGAATTTATATAGCGCCTCTTCAGATGTTACTCAGATCTAGCCTATTTATGATGTTAAGTGTTATTATACGAACGGATATATTACAACCGTTAGCAAAACATTGTACAGTAAGCTAGAAGAGTCACCATTGGTGGGCCCACGCACACACGTATAGGCCTATAATGCTGCTTTAATGCATATTTCTTCAGCGCCCGTACAAGACCTCTGCTCCTCAGCGCCCCAAAACAAGATCTTCGCGACACCGATGAGTTGCATATTGTGCTACATCAGTGCGTAACATTTCTTCCGCTACGTGACGATTAACTGAATCGGCTGTCGGTCCGTAGGAGATTACAATCGCAGCCTTCGCTTCTACCATTGCCTGCGGCCTCTGACGCAAATCCAAGACCAACGCTTACTGTCTCAGCTGCCTAGTTGCCTATCTGCTCTGGTGTGTTCTACTAACCGAGTACTGGACGTCGACTCATCTCATCTGTCCGTGTGAATATAGGTCCCTATCTGAGTTTAAAATATTCTAGAGCAGGCGTATACACTTGCCAATCCCGACATTTAAATTCGTAACATGGTAGACATTGGTAGTGTTAGAACCATCACCGATATAACGTACGCTCCGTGCACGGGGACCTTGAATGGCGTGGCGTCCATTCCAACGGGCAAGTGCTTCTGAATCGTGGCTTCGAGTCATTGACTGCCTGCGAATTACGGCACTGAAATGTCTACTTTAAACAAGCTTAGTCTCCACAATGAAGTGGCCTAAAGCTAGAAACCTGTGTTGCAACACAGAGATTTGTTTAAATGCACTTGTAGGTGTAGCCTATACAACTGCATGCCACAGTGATTGAATTGTCTGAGAGTTGTTACATTTAAAGCTCAGTTTCCACAGACATTTCTGTATTGAAATATGGATCAATTTCTCGTTTTAAAAGTCGCCTTTGCCTTTGTAACGGATTATGACGTTGACTGTGAGTTCTCTCAAAAGGATCATCGATGCTTTACGTATTAGCCTACGGCAACTGTGCAATAGAAGAGTGTAAACGGTTACTAAACCTCGGAAGTACCAGCGCTCGTGAATAAGCTGGTGCCCTGCGCTTAGCTTTCGCTTTAGGCCTAGAGGCTAGAAGTTTGGAGAATACGATTACGATTACGAAGTCATTAGATTACATTAGATCCAGATAAGATGGGCTATTACTTAAAACGCAGTTTGCCATTGAAGGGACGGCCCTAATACAGTCATATCTGCACTCACGAAAACAGCACAGAACAATGTTCTCACGCGGCAAAACAAGTAACACACAAAGTCGACTTTAAGTTAACAAAAGGAACAAGGTAGACTGAGGTTTAAGGCACGCACACACGCACACACAGACACTTGTTCCAAGCGGAACCAGGAAAGTTAGAACGGAACACGGGGAGTTTAGAGAATTCGTAACAAATGAAATGAAAGCACACCACTGCACACGGAATATAGGACATCGGGAATTTCTCTTACCAACAATAGCTATAGTGCACAACAACGGTCTGCCTCTTATCGTAAAGCTTTTTTCGTAACGCTAAATTAGCATTCACGCTTTCGGTTCTGATGCGATGTGGTTGTTGCTAGCATCAGTAAGATCAGCGGTTGCAGCAGCAGGCGCAACAGCATCATTTTTGAAGTGGTTTGGCTTAGCCGGGATGCTGAGGAGGCCAATCACCAAGCCCTACCTATCATGCCCACCTAGCGCCGCCTATGTGCAAGCGGCCACCGCTGCTGCAGAGTCTCAGACCCGCTGCTGCTGCTCCAGTAGTCCACAGAGCTGCTGAAGCGCAGAACTAAATCAGGCCAGTGCCGCAGGTGGACCCGAGCCACAGACTACAACGATCTGTGGACTCCTTGAAAGTACTTCCGAACGAAAACATTCTAGATCATGTTCTGAGAATTTTCCATGTCGACCCCCACGCGTACCGCCCTGGTAGAGTTAAGGAATGGTAGGCAAGTAGAGCAAAAGTCGCAATAAGCAAAACTATGTGATGGCAACTTTTGCAGTTATAAGCACCTAATGAAACTTAGACCGCAGGAATCCACTTTCAGATTTCATGCGCAGTAAAAAAAATAGCTTCATAATTACGAAAAGGTTTCTACAAGTTGTCAGCTATAGTAATTTCTGTGCTTGGAGATCATAACCTACTAGTATGATGCTTCAATTAAATGCCCTTTTTGCGTAACTCCGAGCATTAGCATAGTGTGGGGCGCGGTGGTGTAGGGGTATGTTCGGTGCCTTGCAGCCGGAGGGTTGCCGGTTCGAATCCACCTCAAGCCGCCGCGTAGGGACCCTGGTCAAGTCCTTCGCTCGCAATTGCTCATGCGCTTCGGCGTGGAACTCCGATTCATGATATGAAACTCCGCGCTGTAGTCGGGAGCGCCTCTGAGTAGAAATCTTGAAGGGGCGCTATAACAAGTGCTCATACATACATACATACATACATACATACATACATACATACATACATACATACATACATACATACATACATACATACATGCATACATTAGCATTTGCGCTGACAGTGGACAGTTTTGCAAAGCATCCTAGAAGTAGCTAGCTACCGACGATGCTATATATATTCCATTACAATTGTTACAATCACAGATGATGGATCCTCGAATAGGGAGCAATGTGTGAAGCTGTTCGCTGACCCGGCATTCTTCAGTCCCGTAATTCGTCGAGGCCTGGTTTCCGACTCAAAGCCAAATATAAACTTAAGACTAATATCTTGTAGGTCCTGGAATCGGGCTTGTGTGTCCTGGTCTTGACCTCTTCGGTCTTGGCCTCAGCTCTGTGGGTTCTGCCTTGGCCTTTTGGACCTTGGTCTGGTTAACATCACTGATAATAATTTATCACTTTTAAAAACCATCTGATCCTGAACAACGTGTATAAGTCAAATCAAGCGGTCCTTATAAAGAGATTGATAATGTAGTATATCATCATCAAGATACGTAGACCACTACACATATTGGAAAGTGGAAGCACTGAATAAGCTATGAGCGTCAACCTTGGATTTATTTGACTGTAGCGTACTAACACCTGGTGGTAGTTTCTGTTGAAATTCTTGTCCATCTGCTATTAGAAAGACGGTGGCGTTAAGGCTCTCTCCGCTGCTTAGGCGAGCGTCTCAACCGACGAACTAGTAAGAAACGAGGTTGAAGCGAAGGCGCAGGTGAGATCGGCACTCTCATTTTATTTATAGATCAGTGGCCGCCGCCGCTGCAGCCACTGTCTAAGATCCTACGGAGATGGAGTAGAAGGATGAGGATGAGACGGAGTAACACGGGCTGCAGATGTAGGAAGCACCACCACCGAGGTGCCACGGCGGCCTCGAACTGCTCTTTCCGGTGGTGGAGGCGGCATGGGCGGTGGTGATGGCAGTTGTCGAGAGGTACCAAAGGATGATTGGCGGTTGCAGCAGCAGAAATCGACAGTGGTTGCATAAAAGAGCAGGTTGGAGAAGGCAATCTGCGCGCCTCCTCTGAGACTGAGAGGCAGGAGCACCAACTGCTCGAAGGTGCAATTAGGGCACTGTAACAGCAACAGCAATTAAACAGGGCACCAGCGTTTCTACTTCTATCGGACAGAGAACTAGATCGAATGACCTCGAATTAAGTCGGTTGAGGGCGAGGTAACTAATAGTAATATAGCGCTTAAGTGGAACTCAAATTACTTAATGCAGTGCTAATGAGAAGTAGCCTATACGGCGTGCAAAGAGGTAATCAGTAGGCGGACTGTAGGCCTACCTCAAACTTTTAAATGCGGTGTAGATAGAGTTTAATCCATGCTGTTGCCCCTTTTCTTTCCGTATTTGGTCATTTTACCCTATCTAATTTCGACTCATATAATTATAGCCTAGCGGCCCTAGCCTATTCTTGTAGGCCTATTTGAATGACTGCTACTCTGTGGATTTCAGGACATTGCTTAGTAGGCTAGGCCTAGTTTCCCAGAATTTTGATGACCAGTTTTTTAGGCAACCCTCGCGCTCGTTGGCTTGTCCGTAAATTAAACTGGACCCTACGGTGGATCATCCAGATCCACCACACGTATAGACCCCCAAGACTGCCACGCGTCATTCCATAAAAATGTAACTTGCACGAGGGTTACACAAGTGACTGACCATAGGCGTAGCTACATGGAGGTACGAGGAGGCAGTTGCCTCCTCTTGCTTCTTGTATATACTGGAACTTCGATTGACTAATGACCCCAATGACCAGCATTTTGCCAATTCGCGGGCTGAGGATTATAAGGCTCTATGTCCATAATTGGTCGATTTTGCGTTATGGGTGTCGTTGAATTGCCTATTTCAAGGGGCTCTATGTCCACTTAAAATCAACATTGTTGGATCAATGCTTACCTTTATATCATCAGAATTATTTAGCTCTATGTCCAATTTATTTATATACTTGAGAATTATTATAGAGCTCTATGTCCACGAACCAATCATGTCGCTTGGTTATGTTATTATTTTCATGGCAACCAAAAGAGTTCCTAATTTTATTTCCAACAAATGTTTATAATTTGAGTGTTTTATAATGTCCGACAATTTATAATATTTATGTTAAGACGCCACAGTAACTTTGTATTTAATTTCTCTGTTTAGTTTTAAATCAATATCATCATAATCATCGTGATCCATGGGCCGAAGGCCCGTCACCCGTGTCCAATGCACGCGTTATCACTTAGTCTAGGCTTGTTTTCGCAGATGTTGCTTGCACAATCCTTGATATCCTCCGCCCTCTGCCTGTTATGTCTTCCTCGTCGCCCATTTCCATTCATAATTTTCATCATTACAGTTTATATTTTTCTACTGTATGGTATGCGCATTGTAGGCCTATGTTTGATTCTTGTAGTAATAGTAACTGTACTGTGATCTGGAGTTAGGCGTCAGTGACGGTGAAGTCGAGAATGTGGAAATGAATTGTGGCATGGAGAATTACTATCAGACCCTTTGTGACAGATTTGACTGCATTTCGTTCATCAAAGTAGAAGCAATTGAGTATTTTTGGAGACTGTATAATGATTCTTAAGTACAAAACGAGATTTTCAAATGATGTATGGACTGACTGCAAAATAAATCCGGTAGTGTGCTGGAGATATGAACAGCAACCCCTATTGCTGAGAATAACCCAAAACAGTACAGAGAGGCAGAAATTGAATGTTGAACAGATTAGAGACATGACATCCATGCTAGACTTCATGCCAGAACTAGATCATGAGTACATGAGGTTTGAGTTATGGGCTGCTGTAAAGATCCCTTGATAAGTCTCAGTTTAAAAACCTGACTCTCAAGTTAAAAACATGGTCAGTATCAGAACCAGTTCCTATTGTGAGGATGTGATAGACAGTGCCAGTGTTAACAGTCGAAAGATAAACCAGAAAGGATCCCTAAGGAAAATTGAAGTTGATTACAAAAAATAAAGAGAACTATTAACACAAGAAAATGGGAAAACTATATTCAAGCAGTTCCTTTTAAAAAATCTAGCGTGCCCTTTTCCAAAATCTAAAATGAGCAAGAGTCATTGTAATTAGTGTAGTTCACCAACATTACTTGCTGGTAATCCAATTATTACTGACAAAGAGTGTTTCAGTATTACGAACACTCAATTTTATTGTTTCTTATTTTTATTCATGGCTGATTCCATATTAACTATGGAATCATAATTACTAAACTACAAAAAAACTTCTGGTTTCCATGATTTGGGTTTAAAGTGAAAGAAATGTAGTTTATGATGCATTACTGGACTATAAAGACCATATTTGATAGTAATAATAAGTTACTGTTTATGCTGTGTTCACAACAACCTTTCTATAGACTGAGTGTTATACGGCTCTATGTCCTTTTTATACATCGGGCATTCTTTTAAAAAATTCATAAAAATCTTTGCACATTTTGTTAGCAGTCTTTTGCTCTGTATAATGTTAGAGTATACACAAATGAACAAAAACAGTTAGTTGCATTTGCAATATTTTCATTATTCTTTTGGTACTTGTATGTTGAACTTTAAAATTTGAATATCTCGGAATTGTACTTTTTGGACATGGAGCCATATAATCCTCAGCCCGCGTGATTATTGTCTGCAAAGTTGCCTCCTCTTGAATTTAAGTCTCGCTTCGTGCCTGTGACTGACGTAGCCTACATATAACAACTAACAAGTATTTGGTCATAAGCAGCATAATAAATGGGAATCGTTACACTTTTTCATCTGACCCTAATTCTACGTAAATGAAAGGAAAGGTTGTCTAGTCACCTAGATCTGGTGTACGATATAGGACTACATTAAAACGTATCCTCACGTAATATGATGTAAATCTAAATTTCTAAGCGCCATAGAAAAAAACACATCAGAGAGACTGCAGCTTATTCACCTGCGCTTTTGTTCTACTTTCAAGCCCACTCCTGATTAGCCGAGTACCACATGCATGACCCCGTATAGGCTTCCAGGATTCATATACGTTAATCACTGGCGGCATCAATCTTCGACCTGCTGCGCCTCATTCGTGCAGGAAGGCCTCTCACCGACCAGGCCTTGAAGGCATAAGATGACATCACTACTCGGTTGCGGGAATGGGAGGGGGTTGGTAGGCAGACAACCTGCTAGTTCTGTGGCCTAGAGAACTCGGAGGCAGGTAGACCTAAAGGTTTATCGATAATGAAGGTGACTCGTAGCTCGATCCTTGACATCTAATACGTAGTTATCTTTTGAGTAAATGTCACATTAGTACCGCCTACCGTAGGCCTACTGCATGCGCTGCAGCAGCAGGAAAATTCCAGGTTATCGCAATTCCTCGAGGTTTCTGTATACATCCTTTTTGTGTCAGAAGTTTGTATATGTTTGTGTGCAAAACTTTTGCCCAAGAGAAAATCAGTACAGTACAAAAAGCCTATAGCTAGCTAAGTAGGTATCATGCCAACAATTTATTCTGTTCTGAGAATTTCCACAGTGTATTTGTATCTCTATTCAAATTTAAATTTAAACTGCCTAGAAACACACACTGGAAATTCTTAGGTAGGATAAAAATGTAATTGTTGGGCTGAATTTAAAATTTAAGTTGGGTAGTAAATTATAGCTTGATCTGGGTTTATTTTATCTAAGGAAACAAACACCCTGCCCTCTGGAGTGGAATATTGCTCAATGATCAATTCCAAACAGCATATATCTAAATTGTTTAAAAGCGTTATGTGCCCCAGAGGATTTCAATTAATTACAAGGTAATGGGAAAAGGAGTTTGAAACCAGCTGATCAAATTCCCATGAAACTCATCTCCACCCACCACCATATTGGTTGTAAAATCCACTTTTTGACCGACCTTATGGCCAATTTTCAAGCAGAATAAAATCACCGAGTAACACCAAATGTTTCGGTATATATAGTCTTATGGAACAGTTGAGATAGTAAATGATGTAATAATTCAAACTAACACACCACAGCATGGTTACAAGTCATAGTATGAACGGATGATCACAAGTTATTACAGGAGTCGAATTTAACTGTACAGCAGCCAAGTAAGACGTCCATCTGTCCCACTACTCATTTTACCAACGCCATCTGGCGAATAAAGGCTGAGTCGACCTCTGGTTCCACTCTTCTATACACAAGGTAAGATGAAGCAAACAAGTAAAACACCATGGACTGGATAGGAGTAAAAGTTAACAGTTTGGGACTTGTGACTTGATAGTTAGTGGCCATTTTGACATGGCCCCACCCGGAAGAAAATCCAGAATTGAATGTTGGGGTAGTAAATGATAGCTTGATCTAGGTTTAATGGAAAACATTAACAAAAACGTCATTCTGCTTTGCGCTTGAAAGATTTGATGTCTGCTATTACAGTGACATTTCAATCAACAATACATTTGCAATGTTACATTTAAATGCACTGAAGTATGTTTCATAGCAAAATTATTGTTAAGCTATATTAGTTGAAAATAATGCATGGCCAGTAAAAATCCACCAACAAGAAGGATTACTGGTACAGTTTCACTTTGTATTCTATTCATCACATATGCTTCACATAACTAGCTCTTTTCTACAAGAAAACAGTTTTTCAAAAGGTTTCATCAAAAATACTGAACAGTTAGTTTTCATCAAAAAACATGATAGACTGCTTATTTCTTGGAACTTCCTAATTAGAGTGACTCAAGTCCTTTATATATACACCATAATGACACACAATTTCACAACCCATTAAATAAATTTAGCAATTTTCATGAAGTCTTCAAAAACATTCGTATGACTTGACATCTTTGGACAAAACCCTCTAACATGATGCACCGCTCGTGAATAAGCTGGTGCCCTGTGCTTTGCTTTCGAACAATGTTTTATAAATTTAGATTTCACGATTATGATTTGGTATGATAGCAATATAATATACACTAAAATAAACTAGGCCTATTTTGGGCTGTCTATTTAAAAATAAATCAGGCCTAATGTTTTCCATGTTGCCATTAATTTCATAAGCTTCAATACCAATCTCCAATGTCTTCTTCTTTTATTTATTTGTGTCGGCAAAAAGTGCCTGATTGTTTCCACCGCTTTAATACAAGTCCAATAAATTCAGCTACGATAAAATCACAGACACCAGTTTTTGTCCTTCCCTAATTCAGATTTCCGTTTCGAAAGTGTGTCGTAGGTCCTATGGTCTGTTGCGTGGCAAAGTACTGGTTCCTTCTCATTGGGTGCATCTTTGCCAGGACCGGCCGACCCCGAAGATCTTCGACCTTCATCCGATACTCCAGTTCGGCATCCTTTTGCCTCTGGATCATCCTCTGCTCCTCATCCATGTCTGCGCGGTGCTGGCGACTGTTGTAGGCCATCTGGTCCAGGAGGTCCTGCTGGTGCAAGAGGGCCTGGCGCCGGATGTCCTCGCGGAGCTCCTTCTCAATGCGTTTGTTGTTCGCGATCGTCTGAAGGAGCTCCTCGCGTTCTTGCTTCGCTCGTTCCCGACGAACAAGATTCTGTTGAACTGTCAGCAATATATAAACATGGGGTCATTCATCTATGCACCTTTGTTAACACTAAATATTCATTAGGGTTGTGCAATAGCCCAGTGGTTGGCATGCTGGAATGAGTAGCTAAAGGCTAATATCTCTGCCAAGGAAGAAATTTGAGATTTCTGCTCCACCGATGCAACCTAGCCGACTTGGCTATAATAAGTACACTGTCACTGACCATACATTCTGTAATGTAAGTCTATAAAATTTTTAAGCACACAAAACAGCTGTGTTAGGGAGACCTGCTCATTTCGTAATTATCCGTTTATATGAACGGTTCAAAGTCTCTTGAATGTAGAGTCCATAACATTTGATATACTGTGGAACTGCCCTCAATCATTAGTGCTTATTCAAACCAATCAACAGTTAGGTCAGTTTTAGTGGATGATTCTTCTTCTGATGAAGACGTTTACATATTTAGCTGAATAAGTACAATTCTCATGAGCATATGATCAACATATTGACAGTGATTAGGATTTAGAATTTATGATGATATTAAGGGTAATAATGATGATGATGACGACGACGATGATGATGATGACGACGACGATGACGACGACGATGATGACGACGACGACCGTGATGATGATGATGACGAAGAAGATGATGATGACGACGACGATGATGATGATGATGATGATGATGATGATGATAACACATCAACTATGCATACTTCTCCCCCAAAAGACTCACGTTTGTACTCCAGTTGTTTCTTCCGTGATTCCAGGACTTCTTCCAGCAGCTTCTGCCGAGCCAGTTTTTCCACCTTCCACTGGTTGATTCGCTTCTCCCACATCTTCTCCACCTCTGCATCACACAGTCGTTCCAGTTCCTTCTCACGCAGACGTTCCTCCTCCTTCAGTTTCTTCAGATATTCACGGTAACGTCTGTCCTCCTCTCGAATTTCTTTCTGTTTAACATTTCAAAAATATTTCTTTGTAGACATAGGCACCATGTTGCCTCATGAATATGTATGTGTTGCCTAATTGAATATTTAGTAGTTAGGGGTCATTATCACATTATCAGAGCAAACTGTCTTATTAAAATGCCAGATGTCTATATATACGTGAAAATTCAGCAGCATTTGGTGTAAATCAAGCCATCAATCAATCAATCAATCAATCAAGCAATCAATCAATCAATCAATCAATCAGTCAATATTCGTTGATACACAGTCCTACCTTTTTCTGTGCTTCTTCGATTGCTTCGATCTTCGACTCTTCGAGCAGCTGCTCAAGTATCTTTCGATCGAAAGCCAGCTGCTCCTGCAATTCTCTTGCCTCATTGGCACGCTTCATCTGAATTGATTGAGCATAGACGCTGCGTAGTTCCTCCTGCTTTCGACGCTTCTCTTCCAACTCCTGCTGCTTCTCCAGCTTCCGAAGCTCAGCCTCCTCTTTCTGCATCAAAAGAAGCACCACATCCGAATTCAGAAAGGCAAAACAGAAGACTGAAAGTCTGTCACGAGATAGACGCATCTAAGCACAGAGTATTCTGTATAACTTTGATACTGCATTTTGACTTACAGCATCTAAAACGTAAACTACACTGCATACAAGAAATAATTATGAAAGACTTCTCAAGAAGCTATCCAAAATTAATTTGCAATGGAGCTATGTTCTTCGATTAATCAATCAAAACTTATATTACGCCACTTCAAGATCCAAACTCAGAGGTTCTATGCAGAGTTGTTCTTAAGGTCAACTTTTGTAAAAGAAGGGATGAATACATTATGTGACATGGTCTTGGAATAGTGACCCAACTGGCATGATTACACCCACAGGGGCTATCTCAAGCAGTTTTGATTGCTACATATCCAATAAATATAATATAACCTTGCTTGATATTCCTTAATTCTGTGTGTCATAATCAGGTCAATAGCACCAAGTGGCCAAGCATATGGCGGTGTTGCAATAAGACTATAAACATAGCACATATTTGAAATAGATGCTCTACTGTGCTACACGACATACCCATGATACCTGGCACTACATGGCATACCCTGACACAACATGACATACCCTGGCACCACTCGGCATACCATGACCTTGTTCTCAATTCCTCGTAGCAGACTTACCAGAAGCTTTGCCTCTTCTTCCACGAGCATCCTCTCCTGCTCTTTCTTTGCTTCCAATTCCGCCATTTGCTGCTGAAGAAATTCAGCTGTCTCCTTATTCTTTCCCAGCTGACGCTTGGCCTCCTCTTCCTCACGTTTTCCCTTGGCCTCGATGTCTGCCTGCCAGAGCCTGGCAAAGACGTCTTCCTCCTCCTTCTTCTTCCGATCCAGCTCCTCCTTCCTCTTTATCTGTTCCTGCCTTTCTGCCGCCACTTCCTGAAGTTCCTGCATTGAAAGGGTTGATCGCAGTTCTTCGCACTGCTCCCTTCAAAAGCAAAGCACATTTGTGCTGCATTTAGTCACATCACCTTGGCTTTACAAATTAATTTTTAATATTAATAAATTATAATAGTACTTATTATGAAGCTACCAATACTCACAATGGCATTTATTCCAACGATCTGTGCTGCTATATGGAGAAAATGATATCGAATTTGCATTCAACGGTTGGATTAACTTTTTGTTCACTAATCAAGTGATATTATGCATTATAAAATATGAAGGCTTGTACACTGACAGAGGCATACCGCCATAGCGGCCAGACACTGGCAGACAGTACTCACATAAGCACTAAAATGAACTGTAGGTGCTTCTTTAAGAGCAGCAGAGTGCGTAGCCAAGCGATCAACAATTTCGTCCAGTTTTTGTGATAGAGTATGGTCTCGTTCACAGGCTAATACTGTCAGAGGTGCAAGCCAGGTGCAAACCATGGTTGATCTCAGTCGATTTTTCACAATGTGGATGCGACTCATTACTCGCTCAGCTGAGCAGCTGGTCACCGCAAGGGAGACCAGGAATTTGTACAAGTTGGTGAGCGTGGGATAGCCTGAAAGTTGACATATAAAACGTAATGGCTTAACATAACTGCTTTAAATCCACTGTCCTGTCGACGGAATGTGTATTTTGCTCATCATCATCGTCACTACCCGTGTGCATGATGCATCATGTAGGTGAATCAGTTCAAGTTAGGTTGCAGAAGTTACACATGTTAGCTACTGTCTGTCGGTAGGTTATCAAATCAACTTCCTTGTACAGCAGGGGTGGCCAACCTTTTTTCCTACGGGCCACTATGATTGTTGGTAAGCATGCGGCGGGCCGCAATGAGTGTCCTCACAGCCTCGAAAGAAATACAAATGTTTGTTTCATACTTACAAGATGTAGAAAAACAGGTATCCTACATTAGGTCACTAGAACTTACAACACTAAATCTTTTAGTGTTTTAGACATCATTATTATGCAGTAATGTAGTAGTCGGACAAGTAAGTAGGTGCAAATGAGACAAAATTATTTAGAAATATGTACTTCAATCAGGTTTTTAATTTCCCTGGCGTACAGTGATCCATTATTTCGAAAATGCCTAGCATGTCATCGTGGAAACGGTCCTGTATTTGACAAGCAACCGTATCCAGTGTTGTAGTGTAACACCAAAACGATAGTGGTCTGTGCTACTGAGCACCACATTTAGGTCAACTGTCCTTTTCTCAGTTTTCTCATCATGTTGCCTGGGTGATCGTCTTGTTCGATGAACCGGAACGTTTGCATCCACATCGTGGACCGTTGCAATCGTTGTAATTCTGTAACTAGAGACTACCATGAATGTTCATCTTCTCTGATCAGTTTCAGTTACTGACTGACGTATCAGCTTAGCCGCATCAAATCAAAAACAAATCGATTGATTTCAAAGATGGAAAACCGAGGAGAAGTTTAATGTAATAAAAAAATTTCTTCCCCCTGAAATGGCTATGAAGATTTCTGCTTCATTCCCCCCATAGGATGGACGCCCCTGATAGTACCTATTATCCTACCAATACTCGCAATGGCATTTATTCCAAATCTGTGCAACTATACGATTGTATGAATGCATGTACATTGTATGCGTGTATGTGTGTATGCCTGTGTATGTATGTAAGTATGTATGTATGCATCAATACAATGAATATGGTGCATTTTAAATGCCTCACTAATATGCTGAATACCTCACATGTACTGAATACCTCACCTGTACGCTTCTATGGCATCTAATATTATTAGAGCCTTTTGAAGGTGCCTCTCATCAGCCTCAGCTATATTATAGTGCAGAAGAAGTGCAGCATCAACACAATGCCATAAAATGAACACCAGTGTACTGTAATGTAAAAGTCTCTACTTAGTCTGAAAGCATCTCTGGACAAGGACACTACACTGATATATATACCTTTTAATGAGTTTTCACTGCATATTGTTTTACCAGTAATTGAATCCTACATTATAAAGATACTTAATAACACAACTTCAACAACAAGTGTGCCGAATTAAATCAGCAATATAAAAATATGTCCTTCAATTGGTTTTTAATTTCAACACTTAAAATGTAGCATCAATACAATGACAAGTTAGTACTGCAACGAGCCTTAACTGGTCATGTTTTAACGAACCTGCATTACAATGAGACGATTTTCAACAGTGTTAGAGTTCTGAAGCAATTGTAGAGATACCTGAATTGCTGCTCCAGTTTTTCGTGAACAAAAGTCTGTCTCTCATTTTCTCGCTTTGCTTTTAGCTCCTTCGCTCTTTCACGCAGCTTTGCCTGGCGCTCAATTGGGGTCATGACCCTCGCTGCTGTCTCCCTCATGTACTGCTCCTCCTCTGTCTGCAGCATCTCTCGCAATCTAGCAAAAGAACACAGTGCCATCACATCGACACATTCTATATTTTCTAATTGTGCATAATTAACTTGACACTTACGTTATGGTATGCATATGTATTATAGAAGTTTGCAGTTTACAATTGTGATTCCAGAAAGCCTGTGCATCACAGTACAAACGGCATGTTAGTACATGTGGTGCTTGTAACTGCTGACATAGTCAAGCAAATATACTGGGGCCAACCATAATCATAATACACATAGTTAAAACACAAGTTCTGAAGTAACACAGTTAAGTACATAATTTAACATTGGACAACTGGTCTCACTATAAAGCAACCCTAGTAGAGTATGGTACTTGATAAGTAAACATGACTACCAAAACTAGCATACTCAGTGGGTTCTAGCATATAAACTATAATGTGATGAATCATAGGCTAGTAATGAATGGTAATGAATGGAAGAAAGCAATTTATGGCTGCTAACTTCTGTCTTCTTAGTACCTGATAATTTGACATGAGTACCAACAGTAGCATACTCAGTGGGTTCTAGCATATAAAGTATCAGGTAATTAATAGTATGCTAGTTATTAATGGAAGAAAGCAATTTATATCTGCTAACCTTTGTCTTCTTACTTCCACTGCATACTCGTTCTGTTGTAGCAGGCCCTGTACTCTTCGTCGAACTTCGTTCTTCATAAGTCTCTTATCTGTGCTTTCTTCCCAATCATTTCGAACTTCCATCCATCGATTATATTTTTCGACACCCGCTGCAGCAACCAACTGATCCTCCTTCAATTGCCGCTCAGCCAACAGCTTGTTTAGAGGATGCTTGCTCACAGGTCGAGCAATCTAAAGAGAAAAATAAACATATCAGATAAATGTAAATTCCATGTAACATTCATGTAACGGAAACTGATCAACAGCAGCAGACAAGTAAAGAAGAACAAGTATTAACCTTGTCATTGTTCATCTAATATAATGTAATGTAATGTAATCTAATCTAATCTAATCTAAGAACTTCTATAGTGCCAATGTAATACTGCTTGAGCATGGGTGTATTTAGGGGGATTTACGGGTTCAACCCCCCCTCCAAATAAATTTCCAAAATTTGTTTATGCAATTATATGCCAAATACAAAACCAGCTTATTCAACTTTTTCGACCATTTCCAATGGAAAACCAAAAAGTAGTTAAAGGTCCCCGGTCCAAATTTTTTTTCTGGCTATGCCCATGTGCTTAAGGCATCATTCAGTGGTCACTACTAAGCAAAATAGTTGTCCAAGCCAAATTTCAGGGTGAGAGCTCACGATGTCATTGTGAATAGCAAGAAGTGCTCTTTCCTCTGAGCGAAACTTGCAATATGCAGGTTGAAAGGAGGGTTATTAGCAAATTGGAAAATATGTGAAAGTATATGAATCAAAGACCACCCATTCGAGAATTTTAAATACAAGATTCAAATTTGAGATGGGCCTTGAAATAGAGCGACTTGAATTAGCTAAACAATCAGACAAAGAGAGGGATGGTGGGCGACAAATGTTCAGAAACAACGTCTTGCCTGTTGCCAGATTTGAGAGGGGAAGAGGATCTCAGATGGCTTTGGAACTGGAACATGTAAAGTAAATTAAGCAGTCGGAGATAAGACCTCAAGAAGGAAAGAAAGTTCCCTACTGCTACACCATGGCACATTCAATCAGGATAGAGACTGATGGTTGGCAGAGTGAGATCATAAATGAATGCCAAAACATCATCGGGTTGAAGTCAAGTCCCATTAAGAGCAAGTATGTGTATCGAATGCTCACAAAAAAAAATGCAATGCGTTTGCTAGTGCTTCTCAATAAAGGAAATACTTACTTACTTACTTACTTACAAATGAACCACAGAAGACTTATTCCGAAGGGAACAAATGTTTAGATGGCCATACGGGACCGTTATAGGATCATATCAGGGTCCCATCAGATGTCCAGGGTCATGTTTGTAGAGGGTAAATAGATCAATGTAAGCAACAAAAGGAATGTCACAAGGCCCATTCTACAAGTATTAAACGGGGAGGGAACTTGGACGAAGTGGATCTTTAGAAATTTAAGCAATCCCTTTACTAACCAAAGCCACAGAGTTTGGCTGTGGTCCTCGCACTTCTCTCGTCTGCTGGTGTCTCGTAGTTATCATCATTTTTACAGTTAGACACAAAACCACTAAATGCCCCAAAGCGACAGATTTTGAAGAAATCCGATTTCTGTCTCTGGCTGTTTTGACTCTTTAACTCTGTCACACGTCAAGGCGTAACCTAGGCGACGGTAAATTGACGGGCACTTGCAGGTGCGCGTGGAACTGTGCGCTTCGTTCTTAGGTCGTCAGAAAATTGGCTGTAGTTTAACAACAATAAGTATCAAAACAATTTAGCGATTCCAGACGCCGTGTATAGATCGACAGATGTGTCAACTCCCTCGTTTTAACACAGCAGCTTCAACATCTTCCTCTAATTCTGGGTTTTTATTACAAATAGGGGATAAACTGCAGCCATGGTTGTAGGCTTACGTAGTGATTTCCAAAATCTTGAATGAGGGTAGAGAACATGTGTAAAATGTAAATGTAGGCCTACAATTTTTCCCAGGCGACCGTACACAGGCCTTCAAGCAAACTAGGCCTATTTACGTAAGTGTCTCGACGCTGCTCAAGATTAGTGTCAGAATAATTATAGAAGAGTAGGCTACGTAGCGGGTTGAGCGGAATATGGTTGCAAAGAACTGTCGACGTTAGAAAGGGTTTGGGAGGTGAAGACTTAGTGTGTTGTAGGTAAGTATAATGCAAACATTTCTTTGAATAATCCTTGAGCAAAACTGCAAATGATCGTCATAAAGGTCATAAGAAAATCACGAAAATGGCACCACGATGATAATATATAGCAGTGAACAATAAACTGAAGCCTGAAGGTAACGCGATAGGCTACAGTACAGGAATGGTTGTGCTGCACATAAACTGACACCACACCAAGATTTATATTCCCACTCCCTGTAGCTCGGCCTGTCCATCCGAACGCCTTTTGAGCGTTCCAGCAGTTTCCACTGAACCTATAGAAATAGTCGTCTTGATTCAGAAGATGCTGTGGACAGCGTAAACTTATTTGACTAAGGCGGCCATTTTGCGTCAGACAGTGGCCGCAGTGTTTGGAGGGGGCGTAGATAATAGTAGGTTTTTGTGGAATTTATCATTTTTCACGAGTTTGATTCAACTGCATTTACTAGAAGCGAATGGGACTAAGAATAGCAATGAATGATACGTGATTGCTTTGTTTTGTTTTAATTGAAACGTGTGGGTTTCAGTGGAGATGTGATAAAAGTCGCTGATGATCAGTGCTTATTGCAATAGCCTACTGTTTGCTGTAGCTGGCTGTCGCATAATTAACAACTGTTACAAATAAAAATTGGTTATTTAAGTCATCGAAGCAGGCAGAGATTGAGAGGTGCTTGGATTAGCATTGCTGTGCAAATCTAGCGATATGCTAGGCAGCGTTTTTAGTGCTGCCTATGTGTTTAATGGGAGGTTTCTAGGCATCGGTGGGCGTGACTTTGAGAGCCTTTAGCACAATATTCACCGTTGGCGATGTCCAATAATTGCAGTGTATAATTCTCATTTGTGTATGTTTCACATGACTTTATGACAGTTATTACAGGCATTGTTTGTGTAATATATAAACAAATTTAGGTCATGTCATATTTTGAAACTGCTCATCTATTGAAAAGTACAAATGGTTCTCACTGACATTGTTTAAGAATAGACAGATTAAATATAAAAATCCTCTGGCTTCAGAAGAACCTATTTGCTTTTAGCTTAGGTTGTCTCGCCATTTTGGCATGAAAACCTTAAGTTTAGCTAGCACTGCCTATCACTACTAAGCACTTGACTAAATTCTCAAAGTGCTGAAAGGATATGTTCCTATTTTAAATTTACCTGATGATACATCTTGCACTGTTTTACTAAATTTTGAAACCGTCACAATGGTGTTTTGCATGAGTATGGATGCTCTGTGTTATGTTATGCAAATCAGTGCTCTGTGTTGTGTTTGCGTGTGCATGTTTTAGCAGCAGATAAATAGGAATTACATTCTTGCATTCTGAGGTATCTGTTAGTTTACTGTAGTTAATGTATTGTAATTTTAGACTGAATCAGTGGTATCTCATGAATCTGTAATTACAGACAGAACAAGGACACTTGAAGGTCAGTTCATGCAATCTCGTGTTATTGTAATGTTCAGTGGGTGGAATTTTAAAGAGGCTTTGTTATGGCTGGCCTTTAGTTTGAACTCAGAATTTATTGTCATAGTCGATTGTGGCTATTAGATGCAAATTGAGCAAGCAGAATACTAAGGCTAAATTCATAGCTGTGAAATTCATGTATCTGTGTGGCATGGATACATATTTTTTTCATATTGTGTGCAGAACATCTCTGGTTAGGCATAAAGCAGTCTGTGTTACATGCCTTCATCAATTGACAAATCACTCGGCTCGCCACCTATGTAGATGACTGTATGTACTACTGTGAAATTATACAGGACTTTAGGACCTACATTTCTTTTCATTGGCAGAATCTGCCGATTGACAGTCTAATGAGCTGAGATCATGATTGGGGGTTTGTTCATCTACAACCACAAGGGTGAGGTACTCATCTCACGTGTGTACCGAGATGACATCGGGTGAGTGCAGTTACATTCTACCAACATCAACTGGTGTTAACCATTTGCATTTCACAGGTTCAAAATTGTGACATTGGAAACTTTCTGTGCATTAAGGTACAAAATTGCGACATTGTAGATGCCTAAAGTAAGTTAAACGTTTAATTGGAGCAATAAATAAGCTAAAATTGTCCTGTAGGTTATATATACACATGTGGAACAGCTGCAGAGATATTGGCCTTGAAATTTGTCAATTTCTTTTGTTGTACAATCACATTTTACGATGTGATGGTGATTGTAAGGGAAATTTGGCATAGTATCTATTGAGATGGCGGAGGCACGAGAGTTAGTTGTTTCCGAGGCTCTCTGTTTCGTGTTTAATAAGTTTGGAAAAGTACCGGAGAAAAATATAAAATCCGTTGTAATAAACTTTTACAATGATGAAGAAGTAAGTTCTGCTAAAGATCTGTTATACAGAAATTTGGAGCAGTTGAAGATCGACGCGCTGCCGCGCCTGGTCAAAAGGAAGGGCGATAATAAGGCGAAAATGGACGTGGAGGATATATTTACATTGCTGAATTTTGCCGACGAAAAACTTGAACTGAATAATTTGCCGACATTTGTCGCAGTTAACGTGGATCGCGTACCATCTATAAAGCCAGAGGATTTGGATGTCTTTATATTGGCACAAAAAGTCGCGGCGATAGAAGAGCAGCTCAAACTGCAGGCCATTGCAGCGGATGAGGCCACCTGTAAGGCTGACTTGCGTGTCACTGACAAATGCATCTCAAAATTGCCCACCCCTGTCGTGGACAAACATGAGGAAGTGCCTGGCTATACATGGGCAGTAGCTGGAGGAGCGGAGTCTATAGTCCCACTGGATAAAAGTGCACCATACAACAGTAGCCAAACACCAGAATCCAAAGTCTATCAGACCAAAGACAATGGAAGCTGGGTTACTGTTGTGAAGAAAAGGAGTCCACCAGCTCAGCCGCAGCGAAGGATTGTGGGAACCGGAGGTGCTAAAGCAGCCCATATAAAAGGACAATCCATCGAGAAGGACAACAAATTATGGCACCTCTTTGTGGGACGGCTAGCGCCAGACACCACAGAGGACAATCTAACGAGACATCTTGAAGAAAATGGTATCTCTGTGGCGAGCTGTCGTATGCTTGAGAGGAAGGAGAAGTGGCAAGAAAGACATGCAGCTTTTAAAGTGGTGATTCACTTTGACGTGGTGAATGCTGCCTTTGATGAAGACTTGTGGCCATCTGGTGCAGAAGTAAGGGATTGGTACTTCAGCAGAAAGACTGTAAATACTAATTAATTATGGCTATTAATTTCTGTACATATAACATGTATGGTTACAACCAAGGTAGTTTGTTTTTAAATGAACTATGTAGTTTAAATGATGTGATTGCTGTCCAAGAACACTGGCTTGGTAAGCATGATCTGAACAAAATAATAGATTTTCATGCAGATTTCCAGGGTTTTGCTTGGTCGGCTATGGATGAGAGACTAGAACGTGGTGTTCTAGTGGGAAGACCATTTGGAGGTCTTGGTCTATTAGTTAAGAAAAATTTAAATATGAAGGTATCACCTGTGACTGTCCAGTCAGACTGTCGGTGTGCTGCAGTCAAGCTCTCCCTTACTGGAGGGTTTCAGTTGTTATTGATTGTGGTCTATTTTCCCTGCTATGAGGCAAGTCTCAAATATCAGAATGAGCTGTTAGAATGCCTTGGTTTCATTGAGAGTTGCATTCAGACTAATGAAGCAGATGGATTGGTTATTATGGGAGACATGAATTTTGAATGCCGAATCGAAAATCGTGGCTACCAACTGTTCCAAAGCCTGGCTGAAGAATTTAATTTAATTAATGGAAATGAATGTAACCTAGATAAAATTAAATACACCTACCGTCAAGAAACGACGGGAAAGCACTCCTGCATTGACCACATTTATATGGATAAATCCTTGTCTGCCAGAATAATGGAGTATAAAATCAGTGAAAATGCCATTAACTTTTCAGATCATTTACCAGTAACTTGTTGCATAGATTTGAAAGGTATTAATGTTCCAGGAAAGGAAATAAGCACCCAGAAGTATGCTAAAAAAGCAGGTGTGAGAAGATGGGATAAGGCAAACATACCTTTTTACTATGCCCTAAGTGGTAGGTTATTGCAAAGCATTCATGTGCCCTATGATAATTTATGCTGTAATTGTGATGTTTTTAAATGTAACCATTGGCAGTCTATAAATGATTATTATTGTTCCTTGGTTGACGCACTCTCCGATTCAGCTCATAGCACAATTCCAGTGTTACAGGAAAACTGTTTAAAATCTTATTGGAACCCAGAACTTGATGAACTGAAGCAGGCTTCAATTGATGCACATAACCTGTGGGAAACATGTGGTAAGCCCAATTCAGGGATATTATATGATTTGCGGCGAAACAGCAAGTATAAGTATAAACTAGCCATAAGGCAGGCTGCTGAGTTGAAGGATATGGATTTAGACGATGAAATATCACAACTTTATTTTGCTAAGGACATGAATAAATTCTGGAAGAAATGGAATAGTAAATTTTCAAAGCGCAATGATATACCACACAATATAAATGGAAGGGTAACTGATCCAGATATTGCAAATGTGTTTAGCAACAATTTTGCACAAGTGTGTTTTAACTCGTATAAGGACAGTGATCGAGTCATCAAGTTTTGGGATAGTCTTCACTCCAAGTTCCAGTCTGAATATGATGCCAGCCAGTGAAGGCCAACTTAACACATTTCATATTGATGACATCGAACTGAGTCTTAAATCCCTTAAAAATGGTAAAGCATGTGGACTGGATGGGTTAACCAAGGAACATATAATACACTGTCATCCAGCTGTTATAGTACACTTAAAGTTATTGTTTAACATGATGTATACTCACGGTTTTGTGCCAGATAATTTTGGAGTTGGAGTAACTGTACCCATTGTGAAAGATAAATGTGGCAATATAACATCAGCGGACAATTATAGACCTATCACTATCAGCCCAGTTTTTTCAAAGTTGTTTGAATACTGTATCCTACATAAATTTGGTGATCAGTTAACATCTAGTGATTTACAGTTTGGGTTTAAAAACACTTAAGTTGTGCACATGCTATCTTTGCTTTAAGACAAGTTACTGACTACTTTGTGAGTCATGGTAGTAATGTATACATGGCAGCTCTGGATGCAAAGAAGGCTTTTGATCGAGTTAATCATGTGAAATTATTTGAATTGCTTATTAGCAAAGGGTTACCTGCAAGATTGGTTAAACTTGTTGTTGACTGGTATGGTAAGACTATCTCAGTGACAAAATGGAATAATAGTCTATCAGACCCAATCTCCATTAAAAGTGGAATTAGGCAAGGAGGTATTCTTTCTCCGATCCTTTTTAATATTTATATGGATGTGATTATAAATGCTCTGGAAAGCTCAGACAATGGTTGCCACATTGGTCAAACCTATGTAGGGTGCATTGTATATGCAGATGACATTATACTTCTATCTGCCTCAATGTGTAGACTACAAGAAATGATGGATACATGTGTCAAGAAAGGTGCAGAACTTGATGTTATATTTAATGCCAACAAATCTAAGTTATTCTCTGTAGGTCCATCTTATAATAGCCAACATTGCAATCTTGTCCTTGGATCAGAATCTATTCAATGGGTAAAGGAATTGAAATATCTTGGATTATTCTTTATATCAGACAGAAAGTTTAAAATTGATATTTCGGTTGCAATTAAACGTTTTTATGCTTCAGCTAATGCCATATTCTGTCATTCAAAATATGTATCCGAGCATGTGAAATTGAGATTGATGGAATCCTTTGTCCTGCCTCTGTTAACTTATTCCTTAGAGTCTATTAATTTACCAACAGCCCAGATGCGTCAGTTAAATGTGTGTTGGAATAACGTTTACAGAAAGATTTTTAACATGCATAAATGGGAATCTGTGAAGGACATCCAATTCTATTCTGGTCGGATAGACCTCTGTCATATGCTACACATGCGTAAACTAAATTTTTTTGGTAGATTGTTGTATGGAAGCCATAATAACAGTGTCCTCAGTGTTTGTGGCAAAGGCTATAGCTACAATATTGAACTTGTGCCACTTTGTCATCAGTATGATATTGACATGTCTACGTTAGGTCGCAGAATTGATCATTTCATGTATGCTAGTTTTGCATCTGTATGCACTTAACGTTGTTTTCTTACTTTTGTTTGTTTGTCTGTTATTGTGTTTTCTACCTTCGTGGTGAATAAACGTATATATATAGTATGCCGGTAATTTGAAATCGGATGAAGGGTTAATTTTAATGATTTTGCTAACTGGTGACACTACATGGAGAATGTACGAAGAGAGAAAGGTATAGCACCACATGGATTTGGATATGCTCACTTGAATGTACATCTAGACAGAGCGAAAAAAAAGCCAACGAAAGCAAAACCACTGCAGAACTAATTCCTTTTGTTGACTATGACCTGACCCAGATTTTGACCCGAGATATCAGGGTTTCTCTTTATGACTGTAAAAACTGCAGGTCTTCAAGATTTGTATACAATCCTCACTTGCTCCTCTGCTTAAACTGTGGATTTGAAGGCTGTTGAAAAGAGGTCAGAGGTACTTAGAACTGTGGTATGTGTTTACATGAGGTTATAAATATGTAATTTATTAAATTTATGGCCTGAAATATTAAAAATGATTTTTTCTCTCTCGAAATTTGTGTTTTACAGCCGAAATGCTGTTGATGCATTTCGTGTCAATGTCATTCACGCACGTCAGCAAGTTCGCTCACCTGTGACAAACATTGCCCGGACAAGTTTCTTTCACATAAAGCGATCAAACGTGTGGCTTGCAGCAGCATCAAAGCAAAACGTCAATGCAGCAATGGTGTTCGAGTTTCTTATAAAGATGGTGAACATCATGCAGTCATATTTTGGCAAAATCTCAGAGGACAATGTAAAGAACAACTTCGTGCTTATTTACGAACTCCTGGATGGTTAGTAACGTCTTGGATGAGTTTCTTGGATAAAATATTGCCAGTGGACTGCTTAGAATTTTGGCCAAACATAGGCTGTATCTTCTCTGATCAAGTCCTCAACCTCTAGTAAATGTAGAGATCTGTCACCATCTTATTCCCACATTTTCCATCACCAGATTAATTTTGTATGCAGTAAAATAATTATAAAATTTTACGACAGTTTCTAGAGCATCATTGGTAGCAAGCTACTTCATGGATGCTTTACGCACACTGTCAGCTGTCCGAGCTACTTATATAGCAGGATAAGTTACTGATAATTGCTTGAATTGGTTTGAGTGGATGAATGGATGGATGTGGTCGGTGAATGGGTGAGTGGGTTGATAGGTGAGCAAGTTGGTGGGTGGATTTTACAGTGCTTGTGTGAGGTGTGTACCTGATGTCTTGCTTTATGATTGTTTTATTTTAATGCTGGCAGAAATCCTGGATTTTGGATATCCTCAGAACACTGACATGGGAGTCCTGAAGACATTCATTACGCAAGCCGGAATTAAGTCCCAGGTTCGTATTACCCTCTGAATTCTAAATTTAATGGTGCTTCATTTAATTTAAAGAAACAGTTTCTCAATCTCATTTGATTGAAGTATGTAAAAATCAGAGACATTTACATCATCTAATGACCAGCAGGTGAGGCAGTGTTCGAGGACTGTAAAACAGTATTAAAGTATTTTGTCAGAAAATATTCTTGTGGGAGAATTCAACTGTGGAATCTCTTCTGAGAGATGCAGTGGCCCAGTCTATTATAGCACGCATAGCATTTATCTAATTAATAGTCATGGCTTTAACCTGCCTGTGTGGTATCTTGAAGACGTTGCTTGCACACAGTAGCCTTAGCTACCAGGCAAAATAGTAACTTTTGCACCAATAGGAAGATCTCTCTCTCATAACTTACCTAGATAGGTAAGTTATAATAGGGATTATCTCTTCCTTTGATTGTGACTCTTGGTTTACAGTAATTCTAAATCTGTCTTGCAGTATACCATGGACTGCATCTGAATGAGTCCATTGCCCTGTATTCACAGGTTGCTTGACTTGTTAAACCTGAATCAGGAGAGCGTTCCACTCTTGTGCCATCATGTTTAGCAGACTGTGGTTTTGCAATTTGCTGTCAACTTCTGTCCATATGCTGACTCTTGTCTTTCATGTCCAGACTCAAAACTCATCTTTTCCTATTTTTGCAGAGCTTTTGAAATGTACTCGAGAGGTACTTTGCTCAATATCTTGCAGAGGACTTCATGTCTGTTGTGTTTTGAATTTCAGACAAAGGAGGAAACGAGTCAGATAACGTCACAGGTGACCGGTCAGATCGGATGGAGACGCGAGGGCATCAAGTATCGGCGAAATGAACTCTTTCTTGATGTTCTTGAAAGTGTCAACCTTCTCATGTCACCTCAAGGTCGGTCTACTGCTGTGCATAAACAGCATAAACATAGACTTGACTAAATAGCACTCCAGTAGAATGTAAAGCATTGCTGTTACGGAGAGAATAGTTGAAAAGTCTACATTTCTGTTCAGTTTAATGAAAATGTAGTAAAAATACATTGCATGCACACTGTTCACACGTTTTAAGATGTGGGTTAGCACTCGTGAACTATTCCTGTATGGGCCTGTGGGGTATACATGGGTGTGGGCTTTACCAAATTTTTTACACTTTTTCATTATTTCTTTTGGTTATATGCATGTGAGGGTTATATCCGTGTGTAGATGACATGCGAAAAAATATGGAACAATAGAGCTCTTCATTCATTTAGCATTTTCACATGGCCTGCACACTTTTCCTTTTTAGACAACCCATATTTTATTCTTGGTTAAACCTGTAGCAGTTTAGACGCTTCTTTTTTTGTTACTATAATATTCATTCTTTGATTTCTAGCAGTTAAATGAATGATTGATTGACTGGTTTATTGATTGATTGATCAATTGCTTGAAATGCTAACTTGTGCTGTGAGGATTTGAAACGGTCCTTTATGCTGTGTTGCAAATAAGTGTTCAGAAAAAGAGAAAACCTCTGACTTATCTGTGTTTTTAGGTCAGGTGTTAAGTGCACACGTCGCAAGTCGAATTGTAATGAAGAGCTATTTGAGTGGAATGCCAGAATGCAAATTTGGAATTAATGACAAAGTTGTAATGGACTCCAAGGGCAGAAACACGACTGATGAACTGACGAAAACGTAAGTATACTGGTATAATTACCCAGATTGACATTTTGAAAATGCTTTTGCAGAGCTGAGATTTTAGTGGATTTGCATGTAAATGAAGTACGTAAATGGGTCTCCATTGTATGGCTGTTTGTGTTGATATAACATTTAAGTGATTTATGTTATACATAAGTGGTTTACGTTATTTTTATGTGGTTGATTTTATTTAAGTGGTTGATGTTATATCTAAGTGATTGATGTTACTTATGTTCTGTTATGCATTTGTGGTTAATAAGGATATGCATTGAATACATGAAACTACAAGTATGTGAGCTGGTTTTGCCATCTGCTGCAATCCATTTCCTTTCCTATTTGCTAATTGATTTTATAGTTCTGATTTTGATTGCGTTATCCTAATTGTTGGATGGTTTTAGTGCCGGAAAGACTTCTATTGCGATTGATGATTGTCAGTTCCATCAGTGCGTGAAGCTGAGTAAATTTGAGACGGAACACAGTATCAGCTTCATCCCTCCAGATGGAGAGTTTGAGCTCATGAGGTCATTTTTCCTCTACTTCAGATTTATTCTTTCAATATTAAATTATATAGGTCATAGAGGCACTTTGTGTATAGTGGATCGATTTCAAAAAAATTATGTGAATTTGTACATTTAACCCAGGGGTGGCCAACCTTTTTGGCCTACGGGCCACTATGATTGTTGGTAAGCACGCGGCGGGCCGCGAAATGTTTGTCCTCACAGCCTCGAAAGAAATACAAATGTTTATTTCATATTTTACAAGATGTATAAAAACAGATACGACTACATTAGATCACTGGAACTTACAACGCTAAATTTTTAGTGTTTTAGACATCATTATTATGCAGTATTGTAGTAGTCGGACAAGTAAGTAGGTGCAAAATGAGAAAAAAAATTATTTAGAAAGGGGCCGTGCAACATTTGGCCCGCGGGCCGCGGGTTGGCCATCCCTGATTTAACCCAACATTTTTAATATAGTTAAGCAACAGTTAGATGACTACCTACCTCACCTTATCCACATTACACGTAAGTAGGCTAAAGATGTGAGTTTTGGAAATAGGTTGGAAATAGGTGTGTTGTGGTGGGTCATGCAATATTGTATGAATATGATGTATTCATTCATTCATTCATTCCGGAAATTTATGTAGCACCTCTTCAAGAAGCTTGCTCAGAGGCGATGTAGGAGTTTGTTGTAACAGGAGGGCCTGGTCACGTAGGAGACACTGTTTATTGAGTTAGTGAACAGGAGCAAGGGACCACCGGATTTCTGTGAGCAGGAAGGTTGAAATGCAAGATTTCTACTTGCAGGAGACGTATTGCTCCATGTTTTCCATGTCTTCTCAGTAGCATTGTGCTTGTAGCAGTTCATTTGTTTTGTGGCTTAGGTATCGTACAACGAAGGACATCAGCCTGCCATTCCGTGTCATTCCACTTGTGCGTGAAATTGGTCGACAGAAGATGGAAGTTAAAGTTGTCGTCAAATCCAACTTCAAGCCATCTCTGTTGGCACAGAAAGTCGAAGTAAAAAAGAAACTAAAATTTCAAGATTGCTTGGCTAAGATGATAACTTCTGAACTGCTCTCTATGTCTGCACAGTGCCACCATGAGATTCTGTGTAAAAATCCAGATACATACTTACACACCGACAGTGTGATATGATAAGGGTTTGCATTTTAGTTTTATTCTATCACCCCATCTTGAGGTCATGCTGATTCCTAACGCCTGCCACTGCTTCCCTTTTTTTGTTCATGCATTCATTTATTCAGAGGGCTTATATAGCGCCCCTCCAAGATAATCTACTCAGAGACACTCCCAGCCCAACTCTGGCGATGAAGAAGTTTTCAGATTCTTGTAAACGGTGTATGCAGAGTCTAAAGACCAGACTCTAGCACTCTCTACTTTGCGGTGCAGAGTCTGTTGGCTATTATGTGATGGATGTGAAGTCATCAGTGTAATATAGTGTAATACAAGAAGACATTTACAGGTATGTAATTTCAATTGCAGATTTTATAATGCCTTTTCTAAAGAGTCTCTTTTGGAGGTGCTGCCGATCTTATGACAGAAAACCAGGATCGAACAGAATGGTTTCAAGCACTTACAGACTAGAGAAAGGGAAAGATCAAGTAGCTTGAGTCATTGGGTGCCTACCAGGCAGTGCCTACTTAGGTTCCAGAAAGTTGGACCTACCAAAGTGAAGCTTCTATGCTGTTCTATGGAAATTCAGGTCGAGGGAACAACAGGTAACCCAAGCAACAGAGCCAAGAAGTCTACTGCTAGGAATGGATGAGGCCAAGACACATCCCTGTATCTCCCATTTATAAGATGGGTTGCACCCCACAGGGCGAATACACTTAAGGGTTAAAGATCTTAAACTGATTTGCATTGTGAACTGGCAACTAGGGTAAGCATAAAGCTTGTTCTGTAACCCTAGTTCTCAAACTGACATGTTTTTGCCTAAGGTTCGCATACCAACTCCTCTGAACACGAGTGGAGTCCAAGTGATCTGCATGAAAGGAAAGGCAAAGTACAAAGCCAGCGAGAATGCCATTGTGTGGAAGTAAGTTCTTCTCTTTATTTTCATACTTTTTGGTTTTTCTGTGGGTTTCCAGCAAGGCTTTGGTGCACCTTTGGTAACATACATAAAATAACATAATGTTAACATATAATAATAATGATATCAATAATAATAATGGCGACAATTTATGTGGCATCTTAACACATATAAATGATTTATCTTATATATAAGTTTCTTTACGTTACTTTTATGTGTTTGATAATGTATGAGTGGTTGACATTATATACATGTATGTGATTAATGTTATTTATGTGTACATATGGTACATTGTGTACGAAAATCGCTTAAAGCAATTAACGTTATTACATAAATGGTTCCTTATGTATGTTATCTGCTGGAATAGACTTGACTTGACGTGAAGATGAGTTTTCTGTTTTGTTGTTTATCATGATGATGCTGTACAAATGATTAGATTAGATTAGCATTGTTGAATTGAATTGAACTTTGGTTCAATAGATCATAAACAGTTTAGTTAATATTGGGAATATTGCATTTATAGTGTTTGGTTTTGGTTGTTGATTTGAATAGGATTAAGAGAATGGGTGGAATGAAGGAATGCCAGCTGAGTGCTGAGATTGAGTTACTGAGCACTGGAGAGGGAAAGAAATGGACACGTCCACCCATCTCCATGAATTTCGAGGTAGTTCTTTAGTTGAATAATTTGCTGTTTCTTGACTTGTCGAAATCAACATAAAATTAATACAGATTTGCAACATATGTACAGAAATTTATGCAGAGATCAGCAGACCCACTAAAAAGTGTGTGATGGATAACCTGTTGTCTGCTATGTCAATACATCTTACATTTATCCATCAGGTTTATTTTGTTTCTTTTATACAGTTATATAGATGTGTCTTTAGATATGAATGTACATTTGATCAATTCATCAGTTAATTGAATAAGCGTGATGTGATCATTAACAGGTGATTTGTGCATTGGGACTTGTCATTGGTTGATTAATTGTCTTACTGATAGATAAGTGGATCAATACATTTGTCAATTACTAAAGACTGATGGACATTTTTAATACACCTGTTTTAGCCCCATGGCCATGAGGAGATTGAACGCAAAACCAATTAGGAGTCCACCAACTTTTGCTGACACATGACATGCAGTTTTGAAATCTTTCTTACCAGGTTCCGTTTGCACCATCTGGCTTCAAGGTTCGGTACCTGAAGGTTTTCGAGCCAAAGCTCAACTACAGTGACCATGACGTCATAAAGTGGGTGCGCTACATCGGCAAAAGTGGTTTATACGAGACGCGATGTTAGCTCTGATGCATCACGGCTCCATTACCTGTAGCATAATCTGCGTTCTACTCTGCGCAAGCATTCTAAACTCTGGTAGATGAAATTGTAGGAATTCACTGTCTAGTCAGTAATCGTGATTATTACAAATACTACTTATATTTGTTGGTGGTTTTTAAATTTTGTGATTTTACGGGGCTGGTGACTGGGAAGGTTCATGTGGAAAGTACTGGTCGAACAAATAAGAATTTGAATCATAAGTTTGTGAGCTGTATTTGATGGCATTTGTACACTCATTATGGGTGATTTCTTAAATCAAAGAATGACTGCTTTATTAGGAAAGCTTTGCATTTTGGTTGATAGAAAGTAAATGGTTTTGAGTAGAAAGTGAAATGTGTGAAAGGCCGAGAGGAATTTTTGCGAAGTGAGTGTGCTCTGGTAAAATTGAAAGACAAAATTTGAAGCAACAGCCTAGGAAGTCGTAGAAAAGCCGATGAGAATGAAGCGACAAAACACATTGAAGTATGCTGTCAACATCTAGCTTTTGACCTGCATTCCAACTTTGTTACAACATCTAGGAAGCAGTAGTTGGTGGTCTTGCACTAAGTATTCCTCGTCTGATAACCGAGTTTTACCTTGATGTTTTAATTACTATGGTTTATTATTGTATTGAATCACAACTGAGAATGGTAATCATTGGTTTAGTCTTGGAGCAGTTGATATCATCCTCATGGCCACTACCTACATTGATATGTACTGATTTTATGAGTTCTGTTTGGGGATTGTATCTTCCGCCTTGAAGATGGCAACTCGTAAACTTTGCAGTTCAGTAACAGATATCAGTCTGTTGCTCTTCTTGTGCAAAAACCCTAACTATGACGTGGGTGTTAATGCAGTGGCTGTTATTGGAGTTGCTACTGAATGAGGAGAGATGGTAGAGTCTATGGTAGTGCTGAACTAATTTTATTATATGTTGTTGCAAACGAATTGATGTCGGTTGTGTCTAGATGAATTTAGTCAGCTGTTTGTCTTTGTGCTGTAGTACGTTAAGAATGTTCGATCATACGTGTTTCTATTATTATAGCTGTATGTCTACTAACACTTTAATGATGAGCTGCATTGGTTTCCCAGTCACTTTTGGTGCACTCTCGTCGTTACAGAGTTAAATGAAAATGCCGATGAAAATATTAATATAAATTTTTACTACAACTACTAACACACATACATCGTATCATATCGTATCTAATAATTTATAAAGCGCCTCTTGCAGAATTCAGAGGTGTTTGTACATCTACTGCTACTGCTACCAATACTACTTTTACTACTGTCTTTATGACTATCATCATTGTCATTATAATGTAGAAATGATCACTCAGAATTAAACAAATCGTCGGGAAAACTGAACATTCCATTGGGAAAACAGTTGTTTGGTGTGACTGAATTCTAAGACAACAGAGAATGTTTGGGTGATGATAAAATGTACCTGCTTCTAAAATCGTTCTTGGTCCCATTGAAAAGAATCCTTGAAGCTCTCGTGTCCTAAACGCTCGATGACCAGTCGCTGTTATTTAATAATCTTCGTTTAATGTTTCAAACTGACAAAATACGCAGGATGATTACAAATCATAGTATGAACTTATTTATTGCTGGGAGTTCTTTGACATTTAGAAGTTTACTTGCTGTTGATTGGCCATCTTCTACTATTATTTTGCATAAGTTGCAAACGGATCATGAAAGACTTTAACTGCTTTGAATAGTTAAAATAGAGGCAGAAGTTGATATTGTTTTGGTATTTTACCATTTGATGCATGGCGGTCATACCTGTATATCCTGGACCTGTGCTAGTCAGTGGTGAGATTGTGAATTGCATTACTTAGTTTTACGTTTATTTTACGAGTACTTATCATGTATAGTTTACACTTCGCATTCCGGGATATGCTAATAATCATTCCATCTGGTATAGGACTGATGGCGTTTTTAAGTTGTTGTTAAGATGACTGAAACAGACTGAAACATGATGTTAAATGTGGATAGAATGCACATGGATATTGACTGCCGGGTGTCAATACATGGTACATTTACTGGCTGTATGTATGTAGAGGCAAGGTCAGAGGTTACAAAAGATGTGAAGTTTATACTGCCGTCGTTTTGTAAGAGTGGACATTGCAGTCCATGTCGGTGGGCCACAGTGACCGTGCTTTGCTGCCAGACAGCTGATAACTCTGAGCATTTTGGCCACATTGGTGTTTTTACCAGACATTGTGCTGTTTTAAAGAGATCAGTGGTGTAGGGAATTTGAAGTGTAAGATGCCTGTTCATTTGCGATGGCATAAAAATGTTGGATTTGTTTTTGAAAGGAAAATTACAGTTTTAAATGTGTAGTGAGAAATCTGTTGTCTGCTTTTTTTATGCTTGTCGCCAGACATTGCTTCAGATGCTTCTGAAAACAAATGTCTGCTTAGGTCTGACATCAGTTTGTGTCCAGAATCCTAGTAGACAACTGTGCGATATCAGAGTGCAGACATATCTCCCGTCAAGTTCATCTTCCAAAGGCCACAGTGGCTTTACAGTGCTATCGACCAACGTGACTAGTGCTTTTAGCACTAGACATGTGATGTCCTGGAACAATCTAGATACATTATTTAAGCTTAAATGAGTACAGATATATAAGAGTGTGTCTGTTTCAGTAATGTAAGGTGTAATGTTAAGTATAGTGTAATGGTGCAGGTTGTTACTGGCGGTATGCAGTGCCAGGCCAGAGATTTCATGATATATGAAATTTATACTGCCCTCATTTCATGACAGTGAATAATTAGATTTGTCTTAATTTAATTGTAGAAAGTTGGCGACTATTTTTTGAGTGAAGGCCTACAGTTCCTCCTAAAAAACGCGACCGCAACTTGGACAAGGTCCAAAATGCCAATACTGGCGGATTCCAGTACCTATGTCTTTAGCCTTTCTTAATAGGAGCAATTGAGTGAGGTCAAAGGACTACAAGGCAAAATTTAAAAAAATAGTGATATAATCTAAGTAAGTAAGTGTGCAAATTCGATTACGTCTACCTGCCTGACGTTTCGAGCTGGACTGGGAACCAAACATTGGCCAGGTCGTCGCGAAAAGCGCGAGTTGGGCTACTTTTCAATGCGCTCGCGACTGAAAATTTCGTCCTCGCGACCTCGCGATATTTGGGCTACTTTTGAATTGTCTCGCGGTCGCTACGGCGACATTAATTTTGGCATTTTCATAAATTGCCCGCATTAGGCTACTAGGTCGCTATTATTAGCTACTATTCTTATGTGGTGTCGCAAGCATAATAATAAATACATGCTCTACGGAATACGGACTAGTCTGGTGAGCACGAAGCAGTCTGCCATCTAAATTTTACTTCAATAGTTTCATCACGTGCCTTGGCGAAACCAACAAAGTATGTTAACGCATTGGATGACATCTGGCACAGAGACCGAGAGGTACCGAGTTCGAGACCTTGTTGGGCGGATATGTTTTGTAGGCTGCTATTAGCCCCGTTGTATTGCAGGCTGTCTGTTCTGTTAGTAGTTAAGATTTAAATTGCATAACATGTACATGTACAGCGCAGTGCGTTTGTCAGGCGCTTATTAAAGAAAAGATATTATTATATATTATATTATGTATATTGAGGTACCGAGCAAAAATGTATTAAATAATGTTTTCATTTAGCTGCTCAGATCGCAACTTTTGGGCTACTTTTTCACGATTTCGGGACCAGGCACTTCCGAAATCTGGCAACCCTGATTGGTCAGAGCAAAATACAGCTGGGCGAGCGACTAATTTAAAATGGACGCATGGACTGTTCGTCTCAAAGATTTTTGGTTCGTCTTATAGTATAAAATTACCGTGGAATTACACCGATTTTATTTTCCGAAAGGGTGAGGGAAACTGCATTTCACTTGTGAAAAAAATTAATGGTAAACGTTTACAGTTTGATGTAGTTCGAGCTACTAGTCTACCCTCACACGGCTACTGTACGCTTGCCCCCGTTTGGTGTGGATTCGCCAATGCACGAGAACGCAATCAATCAATCAATCAATCAATCAATCAATCAATCAATCAATCAATCAGCCAGTCAGTCAGTCAATCAATCAATCAATCAATATTCGTTTGATCATAATAATACTCTTCGTTTAATATTTTCAAACTGACAATTACAAATCAGTATGAACGGATGATCACAAGTTATTACAGGAGTCGAATATAACTGTATACGGCAGCCATGCAAGGCGCCCATCACGTCCTACATCTCATTTACCAACGCGCCATCTCGCGAATGATAGGCTGAGTGGACCTTTGGGAAGGTGCGGAAAGCGATCCCGCTTTCTACTGCTCTTCATGCCAGTAATGTTACCACTACAGCATGAAACCAAGCTATCACAGACGCAACTTGTTAACAGTCTTCTGAGAAAATTGATTCGCTTACGCTTCCTTCCTGTTGACTTTCCTTCTTTTGAAGGACATTGCTCTAGAGCTGACTTTGCTCTTTTCCGCTCAGTCCTGTTAAACCCATGTCACATCCTAAACCTCCTTCATTCACAAGCTTCTCCCTCCCCGTAAGGTCGTAAGGTCACCCCATACAACATGCGATCCAGGCCATATGACCTTACCTTCATGCCAGCATAGAATTTATGCCTTTGCCAAAAGAACATTTATTTAGAGAGATGCTGTGTGTATTCTGTGAAAACCTGGATGACAAATTCTTATATATTGAGCTTTTGAACAGAGGGGATCTTAAATGGCAGACCCAATTTCTAATTGATATTGTTTCTGATGTTTTTGTTGTATTTAATTGTCTTATTTCCAGAAAATATGATATTGAGTTTTTCTGTAACAAATCAAAGAGATTTAGTGGTCCGTATTAGCTTGGATTTTATTAGTCATTCAGATAACACCTGTGAATGTGGTATATATGCAACAACAAAACTTCTATATAGATCTGTTTTCATTGCTGCAAACATAATGTTTAATAACTACTCACAACTTGTAAATGACAAAAAGAAGCCTGAAAGTCTGAAAAAGTAAAAAGAAATTGATACTTGTTCCAACAGTGAACCACATCCTTCTGAGTGAGCCTCCGCTGATGACGTCACAGGTTGTTGTAGCTGGTCTGTTCTATTTAGAAAGCCGTGATTGAACCTGCGTCCTTCTGATCTTCGTGCCAGTGTGTTGCCATTCGACCATATCCCTGCGTGTAGGAGACGGTTGAATTCCACGTTAGTTGCTGTTGTCTGTCGGACAGACAACATAATGGTTAGATGATTTTTGTATTGTTTACTCCTCTAAAATAGGGTATGTCCAGGCTTGGGAATGGCATTAGAAGAGTATGACGTACCCTCGAGCTTTGGAGTGAACTGGAGGCACTCCCAGTATATATAAGAATATAGGTTTTATATATATATATATATATAATATATATAGAAATTGATAGAATATATATATATATAGCTGACAACAGGGTTTCTCTATTTGTGACTTGCTCTGGCAAAAGGAGGCTGTTGTCAAAAAATTAGTTTTGTATATTTTGTGCTAGAATTGATAAGTAATAATTTCTGTCTAAAATGTTGATAAAAATTATTATTCTATCTTGATGGGTTCCAGAGATATGAATTTTATAACTTTTTTCTACTCAAAGTACAATTTCGAGTGCAAAGTTTATTATCTTCATACAAACCCTAGATAGATCGCAAAGTTTATGTGTAAAGTTGTCATGAAATAGGTGCAATATTATTAAAATAATATTTTTTCCGTAAAATATAAGATCCTATTTATTGATATAATTTATGCCAAAAATGATGAGTGAAAAATTTACACCTGGGTGTTTTAGCTAATTTTTCAGTTTTATCACTGGCGACTTCCACCTCCTTTTGCCAGAGCAGGTCACATTTTTGATTCACATGCAGTTACCAGGACATTTGTTCTGCACAGGACTCGCGTCACTGAAGCTGATGGCTGATGAAAGCGTTCTCGAGCTCATCAACCGCGATCGCGACAAAATCGTGCTGAATGTCGGCGGAATCCGCCATGAAACGCTCGTCACGACGCTGTCCAGCAGACCCGAAACTCGACTGGGTGAATTGGCCATTCGTCATCTACAGAATCGCGCCGATGAATACTTCTTCGATAGAAACCCTGAAGTCTTCGACGCCATCTTAGATTACTATAGAACAGGTTGGTTCAATGTAATGAAGTTTAGTTGCCCTGGTCTGACTGCATCCAACACAACCCTGTACAGATGCGCGTTGCCCTCCAATATTTACAATGGATATGGGAATTCCATGCTCTTGCAAATATAAGATGCACCTGTTCCTTCTGCCATCCAATATTTGCAATGGATATGGGATTTCCCCGCTCTTCCAAATATAAGATGCACCTCTTCCTCTTATTTTCATCCCACAGTGCCAGCCTGTTTCTAAGATGCAGGCCACGTGTCCCTTCGGCAAATTCTGAAACTAACAATTTCCAGGAAATTACTATTTAGGTCCCTGAACGTTATTTCGGGCTAGCGCGGTCCATATATACCGGGACCTTAAATGGCGTGGCACCCATTCAAACAGGCAATGGGGTGAAGGATCTCGCCGATATAAAATGAGCAGGATCGAGGCCATACTGTTGCTATAGAAAAGCATGTACATTTATTTAATTGCTGTGCTGGCAACGAGCAACTCCCAAGATCCAGCAAATGCATCACAAGGTTTTCCGCTTACTTAACCCTATATGGCACGCTGTTAACCCTATCATGGTGTTAACAGCATAACCATATCATGGTGTTAACTGAGAGCAATAAACAGATTTTAAGCTTTCTCCATCTAGCGAATGTCAATCAATTTTGTACATAAATCTGCAACTAAAATTTTTTTAGCATGAGTGTATCTTACAATACTACTTGGTACAAGTATGACACCCAGGGTTTTCCATGTGCCATATAGGGTTAAAAGTTCATAACAAAGTCTGCTGCTTGTAACATATCATGGCCAATTGCTATTGCAGTTTAACCCGACTTGCTTAGTGCTGTCACTATATCATAATTAATCATGCCCTCATATCTCATTATGCTTCAGAGTAAATATACTGTGCACTGCTGCTTCATTTCACTACACCCCAGGATTTGAATACCTGCTAAGCATACATTTAAAATCTATAAAAATTTTAAAAGCATACAAAATCTTCAAGGTCACTTAGGTCAGCCACTGCAGTGTTGAGGACATTCTGCACTTTACGCAGGAACCTAATATCAATGACTGCTGGCTGACAAGAAGAACAAGACTCTTTCAAAGAGGTCCAATTATAGGGAACACTGTCGTAAAAATTTTTTGTGATCTGTTATGCGCATAGTAAACATGTAATTTGTAGTAATGAAACTTGGTCCATGTAATATTTCTAATTAGTATAGTACAGACAGGTCTGCTGTTCTGAGAATGCTGTATCTCTGTTTTTTTCCTGTTTTTCTGTGCTACCATATTTGGTGAATAAAAGATTGATAATTATACAGATTCTGTCCCACAGATACATACATGCACTTAATGTGTTGAACATACTTCACTTGTAGGAGAGCTGCATGTCCCGATGAACGTTTGTGGTAGCGTCTTCAAACGGGAACTGGAGTACTGGAACCTCAAGGAGACACTGATCCACCCGTGCTGCTGGGTTCATTACTGCACTGACGTTGACAAAGTGGAGGCACTGGATAGACTCGGTACATATAGTGTACTGTGGCGAGAAGAAGCAGAGAATGAAGCGATGCGGTCCTTGAAAGGATGGGCGTGGGTTAGACTGGCTACCTGGAGAGTCATGTGCCGTCCAAACTCCTCAGTCTTTGCAAAGGTCTGTGCATGTTCAAATCGGTCTATGTAGACTAATGATGCCCTACAAACTATGATTAATGTTGAATCTTTTCGGCTTGTTCACATGGACGCCACGCCATGATTGAGCTTCCAGTTTTCCACTACATTGGCTTAGTCCTGATTACTTCTTCATATAGCGCCTTTTAGGATGCTTACTACATATGTTGTTGCATAAATTTGTTGGCTTCTTATAGACCTATATATATATATATATATATATATATATATATATATATATATATATATATATATATATATATATATATAGGCGGATGTCGAGGAAGAAGTATTGGAAAGTGGAGGATCAGATGAGTCGCACTAAGAAATCTTGAAGAAGTGAGACTGCATTTTTAAGTGAAATTATATCAATGCCAAATTCCAAAGTGGGGTTACAAAGTTCGGTCATATTTTACTTAGGCCAGCACAGATAAGGGACAAGCTGCGTTAGTAAGTAAGTAAGTAAGTATATCTTTATTGAACCAGCTGCAATCCGCATTCTGGTGTACATACATCATGTATAATAAACAATCAATAGTCAATAGGAATAAAGCATTCTAAGTATAAAAGTTTTCTTCATATTATGGTCAGCTGAAGGCAAAACACGGTCATGTGACCGGGGTCGAAGGGAATAGACAAACGGCTTTTTTGGGAACCAGTGGGAGTATGCATTAGGTTTAAGATCATCTTGCTGATGCTTAGCTGCCTGTCTGGTTGTGCTCCATCCTATCAAAGAGAGCTATGTGTTTCAGTGTTGTCTGGCCCTGACCGTAGATCTCTTCCACCTGCAGCTCAACGTGTTCTGATTTTCCTCCCTGCCTTATTACCGATCTGCAGCATTACAGGCTTACCGTGGTTGGTCCTCTACCCTGGTGCAGTCTGCAAGATTGGATTCTTGCCCTTTATCTGTTTCTGTTTCTCCAGCAGTTAAATACTTTTCTACTTGTTCGTGTTCTTGTGTTATTGTTTTATCTGCGTTACCTGGAAGCACCTCTGATCAGCTTTCTGTCAGAGGTGCCCTATATAAATGTGCAATTATGAGTATGCGCTATATAAATGTGCAATTATGAGTATGCGCTATATAAATGTGCAATTACGAGTATGCGCTATATAAATGTGCAATTATAGTATGTGCTATATAAATGTGCAATTACGAGTATGTGCTATATATGTGCAATTATGAGTATGTGCTATATAAATGTGCAATTATGAGTATGCGCTATATAAATGTGCAATTACGATTATGATCACCGTCACAGGACGTAACAGAGTGATAACCCTTATTGTGTGCCTGTGTTTCAGGTATACTTGGTTGTGTCAATCATGTTCGTCATGGCGTCCATTGCCGGATGCTGTTTGGAGACGGTTCCTTCCCTCCAAGAAACTGAACCCACTCGGCTGTTAATCTCTTCCTGCCTCCGCCCCAATGCAACCAACGAAGACCCTCTCCAACGCGCGCTTTCACAGCCCATCTTCGCGTTGCGCGTCCTCGACTGCCTTTGCAACACCTTCTTTTCGGTGGAACTGGTGGTCCGACTGATTGTCGCTCATAGGCGTCTGCTCTTCCTCAGGACCCCGTTCTCAGTCATCAACATCGTTGCTCTCATCCCCTACTACTTGATGCTCCTATTCAGCGCCATGTACCACGACCCATGCAACCAAGAGAACCTCGCCGCCTTCCTCCGGATCGCCTTCTTCCTTCGAATGGTCCGCATCTTCCGAGTCTGCCGGATGCTCGCTTGCTTCAGGCCACTCCAGATTCTGTGCCGGTGGCTTCGTGACATCGTCTACGAGCTGCTGATGCTCTTGGTCTTCGTCGTCGTTGGCATTCTCATCTTCGCAACAGTGGCCTTCTACGCCGAAATAGACGAGAAAGACTCAAGTTTCAAAACGATTCCTTTAGGGTTCTGGTGGGCCATTTCTACCATCACAAGGGTTGCCTATGGTGACGTCTATCCACGCACCATAGCCGGGTACTTTGTGGGTAGCGCATGTGCCCTCTTCGGTATGCTAATCTTTGCGCTCACTGTCTCAATTTTATCTAATGGTTTTGTGCTCTACTACACGTACGCGAGAACGCGAGAGCGGGCGTACATTAAGGAGAAGGAACGTGAGTCGGAACAGTTTGGGGAGAGTTTTGCAGACGAAAGCATTGTAGTCCACAATCGTAAAAAGGATTGACATTTCGTCGTCAGTCTGGCAACCGGACTTGACTTGAACCCCAAATGGTATCTCTCGACGACCCCTCTGACTTGACGTAGTGCTCATGAGTAAGCTGGGGCTCTGGCTTTACTTTCAGATGCCGCTTCAGACATTTGTAGCTTACGACTACGATTACAGAAATACGCCTTTTGTGAGATTGTTCAAACAGATTATACGGCCAGAGAGATGGAAAACTTACCACAGACAACAATTATTAAGAGTTTAGGTTGTCACAGATGCCACTATTTGATGAAAATTGTGTAAGTGTTTTATTGTTAATTTGCAAACTGATAATTTTAAGGGTATTAAAACCGATTTGAAACTGTTTGATGACTGGTAGATAATATCTTGGATAGAACTCCATTTTGTGCAGCATTTAACAATTATAATAAATAAATAGATTATAAATAATTATATTGAGCATTTGGATTACAGCTATGTAATTATTTGAAACTGGTTAGATTTGCAGGTGTTATGGTAGTGTGATATTAAGAGCATGATTGAAGTAGAGCTTTTGGTATTTATAAAAAAATATAAAGTTTTGGTATGTTTTACTATGTGGTCGTGCTACTTGCCTAATGTTTGGAATAGCATTTAATAACATTGTGTATAGTTTTATGTTGCACTAGATGGGGACTATAGGGTATGGTCTGACACTTGAAAGTATTGCAGACAGCTAGTTTTATTTAGGACAAATTAAATTTTTTCACTCTCTGGGTATAGTATGAGACCTGAATTTATTAACGACCAGTTTTATACATTTGTTATGATATGACATTGCCTTATGAAGGACAGATTTTTTACACAATAGGTGTAGTGTGACACCACGACATATATTATTACTATAGAAAAACGCTGTCATATTTTGTATTGTAATCAGACAGTCAGCTGTGCAGCACAGCCTGAGAATACAATAGCCTAATGTGATTTGATTGACCATCTCACAAAGCGAGTACACGGCTCGCAATGATTGTACTATGTTGTCCGGAAATAATTGTGTTATGTTGTCGGTTTGAATTAATAAATAAAATGACTGAGTGTTGTCAGGAAATAATTGTGTTATCAGGCAGATGATAGTTTATAACTTGCTTAGATTTAATTAGGCCTATTGGTTCTCCAGATTCCTATGTCAAATACATAGATTGGATAACAGGTGTGACCAGTAGTGTAGTCCTAAAAAATGAAGTGGGGGAACGCCTGCATATTGAAGTAAGCAAAAAGTGCAATCTTGCAAGAATTTTGCATAGTGTGAGAAAAGTGAACCATTTATCCAGTATGTATTTCTTTGTCGACTATGCAGTTGAATGTGACTGCTACCAGAAGTTACTTTTCAGCTGTATTGTTGGTAATTTCAGCAAATAATTTCGTTGGGCCTTCAAACTCATAAATTTCAGAATTGTATTAGCATTAAGAAAATTCACAAAAAGGTCTTGTCGGTATTATATGCACACGCACTTTAGGTAGACTGACAGCAGAATGAGAGACAGTAACTAATCTAACTTTCCAAGATGACGACCTTTCATGCACAGCATGGTGAGCATTGTAGACCTAAGCTCAACTATACGAAACCCACTTTAACTTTATAATGTTTTTATTTGCTCTTTAGATAATAATTCGACAATGTTTAGCAGTACAACGGCATAAAACAAAACCACTACCATGGCAACCCATACTACTACTTCCACCAGGCCTGGATTTAGGCATGGTCAGTGGTCACTGGGCAACTCTAACTCAAAAACCAGTTTGAGAGCAAGGTTTCAGCGTGACATTCTTAAATTAAATGGGGGTCCTTTCATTGTCAGATTGGCCTCCAGTATCCGCCCTTCAACGTCAACTTACCAGTACATTACACTATTGTTCATTCCAAACTCGACTACTGTAATTCCCTTTTCTACAGCATCGACTCTTTAAATAAAACGCCTGCAAATGTCAGAACGCTATCGCCCGCGCAGTCACCAAAACTTCCAAAAACCTCTGTTCTAAGAAAACTCCATTAGCCTATCTAAAAGTCCCTCTGTATATCCATTGCCAAATTGTGTATCGATCTTACCTACAAGTCCCTTCAAACCTCTCAACCCTTGTAAACTTATATCCAAACGACCAGGTCTAATATCTCATCATCATAATTATCTTTCTCTAACTCAACATCCCGTCTCCTCGTCTCTGAATTTCTGAAACCGCTACGTAGGCCTTAGTATATGCTACACCCGTTCTTTGGAATGAACTCCCAAAAGAGCTCTGCCAGTCTGCTCGTCTTACCATCTCGTCAGTTAAAATCGCCTCTCATCCGCTTGCACTCTGCTACTCCACTCACGATGGAAAACTGAACTCTTCAAGCTGTCCTATCATTCCACTTCACATTACACGGCTTTAACGCAGAACATTAGGCCCTACTGAGATGTGTGCCGCCCTGCATAAGCCGGTCTCCCTGACGTGGCTTTAATATGGCGATGAGAAATTTCAAAGATTTGCATTACATTACATTAATTTCGTACTGAGAGGATATAGGTTGATTTATCGCGCCTTAAACACGAAGCCATCTGGTGACTGCAGAAAGTACTTTAAAATTGCTTATTTAATGTTGACGTCAATCGCCAGGTGGCAACTGACCTTAATATCGACTGCCATAATATATTTTCTTTCTTCTTCTAAACGTCTACAAATATAGTTTGAGTATTAAAACTTGCAAATTGAAATAAATTTTGCAATTTAAGGTGTAACATATATAATGCATAAATGTTTAGTATCTAACTGTAATCTTAAGTTGACTATGTACACCTCTTTTTTAGGTATTACCGGCGGTCTACTTTATAAAGGACGGGCCTGGGGTTACCATTGGCTTGGCGGTAAGGCTTGCAATAGGGGTTACAATCGAGTACGTTCGTTACTCTGTCGACCCTTGGGAAGGTCTGAGACTAAGGCCGTTGAACGCTCTAGCAGGGCGCCGCCTTTGAGGGCGGGTGGGTCTACCAGAAACAGTCCTGGCCGGGTGCCTATGGCAGGAGAAGCCTCTCTCCCCGCCTGTCGGGGGTGCGGCCGATGCCATGCGCCCGTGCTTCGGTTGGAAAGGCTCATGGCCGGCTCGAAAGTGCAATTTGCGAGGTGTCCTATGTGGCATAACTCAATTCAGACTACTCTACCTCCAAGCCAACCTTTTTAGCGTTTGGCCTTGCTCAAAATTGACCGAGAACCTTCAGGGACAAAAACACGCCTGGTCTCCGAATTTTTGAGTGTGCACCATAAAACTTGATCCTTGATCACAGCGATTGAGGGTGTCACGGCTTGACACAAATGAGTTTTTGTGGATAATATTTCACATTTACAAAGCAACTTCATATAGGCCTACAGTTAACTCTTCACTCTCATCTGACCCCATGGCAAAACTTTTACAATGGATATTGGCAGATATTTTGTAGGCACAGAGTTACAGGCCCATTAGAAGATAAAAGGTCTAAGGGAATTATATGCATGCATTTTATAATAAAATAATATAATGCTTATTTCTGTCAAATTCAACACACTTGCTGTATCCAGTTAAGTTCTTAACACTTTAATGCTGCATTGGTTTCCCATTCACTTTTAGTACATGCTTACAAGTCATTAAAGCGCTAAAGATTTGGTCCTGGGGTTGAACACAGATTTTGACCTGCTCTGGTCTTTTATTAGCGAAAAAACACGAAAAAGCACTGTTGTTAGAATTCAAGGACAAAATAATGCAGAAGAAGTCACTACAGGTCACTGTACATGTAAATCTTCTAAATTTCTCCATGCCACACAAAACCCATGTCAGGAAGACCAGCTTATTCAATAGGCTTCACAGCAAATGGCACTCATAGCCTTGACACATTGCCTGCAGTTTGTGTCATATTCTTATCAGCCTGTAACAGGCACATAGCAAGACTTAAATTCAAGAGGAGGCAACTTCACAGACCGTTGGCAAAATCCTGGTCATTGGGGTCAGGGGTCTACAGTCAATGGAAGTTCCAGTATATAAAAAAAGCAAGAGGAGGCAACTGCCTCCTCGTGCCTCAATGTAGCTACGCCTATGGCCTGCAACCATACTGGTTTCCACTTGTTTCTGAAGTTCCTTTTAAACACTTTAACGATGAGCTGCATAGGTTTTACGGTCTTTAGTACACTCTCATTGTTAAAGGATTAACTAGTAAAGACTAAAGACAAGGGTGTGAGCACTGGGGCCTTGGGGGTTTTACCCCTCCTTTTGATCTCAAAGATAACAAGTTTGAGCCTGGCCAAACTTAAGCATATGCAGCAAACCTTTTTAATGGAAGCTGTGTAAAGCAAGAAAAAGGCCATAAAATCTTTGGTGGTCGATGACAAAGAATCAGTTGTAAAACTTTTCTGCAACAGAATGTACGATGTGGCCTACGAGAACCCTTGCTTGGACTTGCCCAAATCTGCAAACCATACCAATGGGTAAAATTTACTCAGTTTGCTTTGAAGTAACAGTAATGAAAAACTACAATAAATCTTTTGTACATTTTATTAAATATATGTACCACAATATACTGAATATACATGCAACTAAAATGCAAGCAGATGATTCAGATTTACCGTACATACGGCACATAACTTCTCATGAAATATCATTTAAAAATCTGGTTATATTCAGCTAATGTGAGAACTGGAAGGAGGGATTAAAAATGATAAGCAATTGTTTTGAAATTCTCTCATTTTCTGTAATTACGGTTGTGAAGTCTGACGTGATCTTGCCATACTCTGAACTTTATTTAAGCTTTTCTGGAGGCTGGTGAAATGCAGTCTGCCATAAAAAGCAACATTATTAGGCCAATAAGCAGGGACATCATTTCAGTTTTTCATGGGGACAAAAAACTTCTACTAGGGGGCAAAACTTGGCCAGCTTGTTAAGTTTTGTATTTAGTCTACATGTGCAAAACTGGTTATATGATCTAACATGTTTTCTTCTTGTTCTGATTTATGTCTTACAATGTTTGCTTTTCTGCTGTCCTAGACTCCTAGTGATTGAATAAACTTCAATAAAGATATATTATTTCATCAAATACACTGACTTGCATATAAATAGTTGATTTTCCCATCAAATTCAGGGAGGCATTTGTCCCCCCCCCCCCCCACCCCAAATGACATCCCTGCCAATAACTTATGTATAGACATCTTTCCCACACATCTCGACTACTTCTTCAAGATCTATAGTGAACTGTTTAACTTGCCCACAAAATTGTCACCAGGACCAGTATATTTTTTATGTATATTTTATTGGCACAGCTGTTGGCAATGGTTAAAATCCACCACTTAGCACAACCATGTGACTGCCAACAAGCACATAGATTACCTACCTCGTGTTGCAAGAACTGGTATTTTCCTTACATTGTACATTCACAGCTAAAACTAAAATTTTACTGCCTTAGCTTTAAATTTATATTGCAACAAACACCAGTGCTTATTCTTAATTCACGATGGCTTGCCTTCACACTGCACAATGGGGTGGGGGGGGAGGGTTTGACATCAGTCCACCGGAACCAGTATTTCTACCAGTACCACTCTGAGCAGTTATTCCTATTCTTCAAAGATCTTGGCTGCATCAATTTCCTGGTTTCTTTACCACTTCAACTTCTAGCTGGAAAAGGACATTATCAACGTTTACATGGAAGAGGAAGTTATCATCCAAATGACAAGCAAAATTTAGCAACATTGTTCCATATAAATGCATTTGACACAACACTGCATTGGTTTCCCAGTCGCTTTTAGTACACTCATATTGTTAAAGTGTTAAGTCAGATTAGGAATATTGTTTGAAGACGTTTTACCAAAGGACTGACCTTAAACGAACACACGTGGAAAAAAAATAAACTCAGCACTTTGGCTTGGATTATCTCATAATTGAAGTTTGAAATTTTTTTAGATGCTTTAACTCTAATATTTGTCATCTTGTTATATGATTGTAGTTTTTTAATACACACAATTTTCCACCATTTTTGTCAAGAAGATACCTTTTATACTTCAAGACAGCAGACAAAAAACCACGAGACAGTTAATCGACTGCAATATAAACTGCTTCACAGAGTTCAAATTAATACAGTCCAGAATTATGAATTTGCCCGATTTTTATAAGGTACTACATAAATACTCCAGTAGACTACATAACACAACCAATGGAGGACATAATACACAAATAAAAACCAGCAGTGAATTGTTGTCTAAATCGCTGAGAACAGTTGGTGAAATTGAACAGACACAGTTATATCGAGTACATCTGTTGCAGCTTGTATAAGCTAAAGAGAAATGATAAAACTGAGATAAATACTCTCCTACTCCTAACGTGTCTTTACTAACAATAACACAAACAGCATGAAATATATGCTGGCAAGTTTCGTTGTGCAGAAGACCAGTCCGATTAAAAAGCAGTGCAACTATACACTCCACATGAACAGAAAAACTGTTTAAATTTAAGTAGCATTACAGACAAGGCATCTTACAACAGTTAAAAACTTCGGACAACATCGAATTGTAAATTTTCTGCTGATAAAAGTTTACTAAACTGAGGAATCTTTTGGACATTTGGATACTTCTTAGGGAGCTTTCCTGGACTTCCCCAACTGAATACTGTCTGTGTTATTCCTTGGGCATTTGCTTGTGGTCTTTCCCACAGAGACTTTCTTTATAAGTTTTTGTCAGGACTTTGGAGATTTTCTGTGGAACAGCATATCAAGAGAAGACTATTGTCTAATCACTCGACTCCCAGTAACTGCACTGGACTGGCAAAACTCAGACACTCCAGAAATTCACAGACAATATACGAATTCAGATAAGATCATGTTTAGATCCTATTTAAATCTAGTAGATGATATCAAACTCCTCTTCCTCTCCTCACCTTCCTTACCACTACATTTACCATAAGCATTCATCATAACTGGTACTCTGGCCTGCCTGGTATACACTGACTAAAACTCCCGTCTCCTCCAAAAAGATTGCACACTTGTTAATAACCTTGTTACTTTACTTAGAAAGTAAGAAAGCTTGACAAATTTTTACTAATAAACTCAGTGACTAACTAGAATAAGTGGTTCCAAGAAAAATCTGCCCTCCATTTCAGTACATTAAAATGCTCTCTTGTTTAAATATCTTCAAGAATTCAGAAAGAAATGAAAAAAGAAACAAATTTCAAGGAGCATCGTTTAAAATTCACCACGACACTAATGCACAGATTTAATAAAACTTGTAATATCAATTCATATTTTAAAACATATTTACCACGTCACAGCAATGACAAAACAATTATTGGCTCCAATAAAGCATTTAACTTGTTAGTGCTTAGCAACGTTTAATCGTGACACTCTTTCAGAAACACACTTAAAGTCCGGCGCTAGGCAAACCAGATTGAAGCTTGAAAAATATTACAAAAGACAACCCTAAAATTTTCTAGATAAAACAAGATTTGGAATGGAACAAAGATATTTCATGGCCAAATTTGACTTAGCATATGCAACAGAACAGAGGTATTCCTTCATTCCTTCTTTTGTTCGATGTGGCAGTTCCTTATAGTGCGGCTTGGGGTTTGTCCGATAAGGACATGCGCAGAGAAGAAGGGGTCTCCAAACTGTGTGGACGTCCATACTTAAACTGTGGCAGTTTCAAAGTACCCTACTCCATAGCACAGTTAGCCTTGTAAGGTCAACAGGGTAGTTAAAAATTTCTGCTGTAGTAGTCAATTGGAGTACTGATGCCCACTAATGTAATGCCAAATGTGGATAAGAGCAGAGAGGGGTGAAGCGCAGACGTTCTTAACAAAAGACCCCTTGACACACGTTGGATTCATCGCCGCCCCCAGTCCACCCAAGTGATGAGATCAGCACCGCTACAACTGCCAAGACTCGTTCAAATAAAAATCAGATTATCGGTAAAAGCGGAATGCTGTCTGTGATACACTACGCACAAATTCAAACAGTGCACAAGACTGCTGAGACGTTGTACATCGTTAATTAATCCTAACTGCAGTGGCTAATCGTCTCCACGCTTACAACGACGTACAAGTGACAGGCTCCAGGCCGTGGACCAACACGGTCGGTGGCAGGTCATTGGTCAACAGTTCCAGCTTCCGAAGGTACGTCTCCTGCTTGTTTCCCTCACCAGAGGGCGCCTTGGGCAAGTAGAGGAACACTGCTGCCGTCTCCTGGCACTGCTCACGAATCAGGCCATTTATTTTTGTCATATACTCGTCCGGAAGTGGCTCACCGGGCTCGTGGACACCGCTTGCGAGCGCTGCCATACCGATGTTTGGCTCGCCGAGCGATTGCTGTAGACTGCGGAGTATGTGCTCCCAGCCGACGACTTTGATTTCTCCACGAATGCGAAGGAGTTTGAGGAATTCGGAGAGCTTCTTCTCCTTGCGCTCACGCTCCTCCCGCTGTTCCTCGATGCAGGTGAACACCCGGAGCTTCGTCTTCTTCTTCCAGCCGCGGACCATGTGAAGGATGCAGGCCAGCTGGAGCACAAAGAGGCAGGTGTTGTCGAAATGGTTGGCCGTCTCCGGCTGGAAGAAGTTGATCGGCCAGACGTCGATGTGCATCCTGCGCCGGCTGGACGAGATGGCGTCCTTGTCCAGCAGGTGGAAGTGGCGACACAAGCAGACGTTCTTCTTGAGCTTCAGCGTGTCGTAGACCATCTGGACGTACTCTCCGCCGCTGAATGACCTCTCGGCGTTGGCGTCGCGTAGGTGTGTGAAGTTGTTTACGAGCTCCGTGTTTTCGGTCGTATCGGGGTTGTAGAATTTGATGAGACGTCGTCTGGGTGTCGCCTTCTGTTGCCGCTCGGTCAACGAGTCACCCGGTTGCATCTTGTCGTAGAATCCAAAGCAGATGGTGTTTGGCTTCATCCCGCCCAGTCCAGACACTCGAATCAGGTGGTGCATACCTTCGCGAATGCTCCTCGCCAGAGTCAGCTCGACGAAAGCCTTGACCTTGAGATGATCGACAAGACCGAGCCACTTCGGATAGTCGTCCACGATCGGATCTGTCGACTCCGCGTCGAGACTGCCGACCTTGACGTGGCCGAGGATGTAGAGGCCGCTCTTCTTGAGGTCGTTGACGAAGTCGATGAGCTGGCAACAGCTGCGTGGATTCGACACCATGAGCAGCATCTGCGGACGCCAGAACTTGATGTGGTCTTTGCGACTGTCCAGTATCAGGAGGTACTTTCGGACCTGGTGGAAGATGAGGGCCTGACTGATCGAACCCCACGACGTCTCAAAGCCACGCAGGTGAAGGCCCAACAAGAGAATGATCAAAACTGCAATTGCAACCGACGCCTGGATCGGATCAACCACAAAGCACATCGCCAACGATCCAATTAAACCAAGAAAAGCCGTGATTGACGAGAAATACCGAAAACTTGGCCTTCAAAAAACAAAACAATTTACGCATTATTTTGTCCATTAAATCTGCATATGTTTTTCACACGGTTAAACATTGTAAAGTTAGTTCAAATGGATAAAAGTAGCTGTAATGCTCATTGTTATAGAGGTTACGTTTGTACATTATGTTCACAAACACAAGGTTCTAATTTATTTTAGGGCAGAGCTTTACTTTCTGAATATCTCTGTACTATTCCAATCTCCAATTTTTAAACGATAAAGTTACATACTTGATCACATAAAGTCTGGCAGCTGCTACCATGTCAGAATCTACTAAACGTACGGAACAAGGCATTAACACAGAGACTACAGTAATAATTTACATTTACACAACCACTTAACCCACAGAAAATGGTCAATATTACTGTTAACTAATTAGCCACAAATACTTAAATGTTGTTGATAATAGTGCCACGACAAGATACCTAAAGTTTGGTGCCGATGATAAATCAAGAGCCAGGCAGGCGAGATTAGTAGTCGCATACGACAAAAGGAAAAGCTCTGAACACATTGGAGCGATTGCGTTCAATGAGCCAGACAACAGAACCACCTGAAACAAAAAGAAAATATCTATTAGTCAGCAAACGATACGATACATATTGCAAAATGACACATCAGTTAGGATTTAAATAAAACTGGACGTAGATTGGTGGCAATAGTTTGATATGTTATCAAGAAAGAGACGGCATTTTCAGTAGAAGGTGAACGACAACACACGTGCAGAAAAGGCCGGAGCTGCCTTCAGCAAGAGAGAGGTTGACGAAGAATGAGATTGATGGGCCCAAATATTCAACACATTCCTTCAGAAACAGATCAGTGCTCGTGAATAAGTTGGTGCCCTGCGCTTGGCTTTTGAGTGGCGCTTTAGAAGTTTGGAGATTACGATTACAATCTATGGCAGATTGCATGAGAGGAGATGAAAAACAGCTATTGTGAATCTCACTCAGTGTTATTTGTTGGAGTAAGCTGATAACCAGTGGAGGAGATTTAGGTGTGATAGCACGAAGGTTTTAAGCTGCAAGTCTAATGGCTGAGGTCTTGTCTGACGAGAAACGCAAGAACATGTTCTCAACGGATGAATATTTGTGCACTGGGGTCAAGTCCAAGGTCCCAGGGCTTCGTCCACTGCCGAGTCCAGAGTCCAAGAAAAGGAATTGACTGCCTCCCCTATCTCCAACTATAGTGTACAGGAGTAAATTTTATAGAATGTCCTATTTCTAAACCAGCGAATGAGACGGCACTTTGTTGAACTTACCTGAACAAGAAACCAGGTGGTAAGAACAGAGACAAAAGGATTTCCACCCTTTGTCATTATGGTCACTGGCTTCAGGATGATCCCTAGGATGAACAGAAACATCAGTCAGATTTTAGTATCATTATCTTCATGAACATTGCCATAAACACCGTTACAATTTCTGTTGTCACTAGCTTTAGAAACATCATCATGATCATCATCATGTCACATCATCACCATCACAGTGCCTTACTGCCAAATACTTAAGACAACTGAAAATTGGCCACAGTATCCACTGATGCATTACATGACACTGGGTGATCTGCACAATGAGAAGTTAGAAAGGCTGAGGACATGTGAGTTTCTCATGCAGACTTACAGAATATTTCATCCTTTGCTAAAGCAAGCAAAATTCTTGATCCGCCGATGAGATTGCCCAGTGCAGCAGACAGAGTGGCAGCAAATATCCCAATTACGACAAAAGGAGGCCAGATGTTGATTGGAATCATGAACGTGTAGTTTCCGATTAGAAGATGTCTGAAAGCCATAACAAACAATGAACCTTAACAAGCAATCACTTTTCAAAATCTTTATCTCTAAACACTCTTACTGGATAAAAAACCAGAACCTATGAAACTCACTACCCCCAGTTGTACGTGATCCCCTGCATCTTATTTCGCTTAACAAACAATCACAGATCAGCTCTGCCTTTGCACTGAATATTAAAGACATTTATTAGTGCAATATAAAATGTCTACTTAACAGTTAAGTAATGTATGAATGCGTGCATGACACAGAAGCACATTTAACACTTTCACGACGAGTGTGTACTAAAAGTGACTGGGAAAACAATGCAGCTTGTCGTTAAAGACCCGTGGACTGACACACGCCTCACCACCAAGGACACAAAGAACACATTATATCAAATATACTCACCGATCCGCAGAGCAGGCAAAGAGAATTGTGAGAATGAGGTACGTTCCAAGCGTGAAGCACGTGGCAGACAATGTACCCCGTGGTATCGCTTTTGTGGGATCTTTCAATTCTCCTGATAAACAGGAGATAAACACAACAATTTTGCAAAATTTTAATTAGATACATTTTCAATTCAATTAAACTAATCACACAAAAATTAAAGCAAAGGTAACATTTTGTATTCATTCAGAAAACTCTTTAATCAAAAACAGTCACAAGCGTTGGGCTCCAGTGGGTAAAAGATGCTTTGGCTGAAGCAGTCTGCTTTAACCTTTTCCAACAGATTACATGGTTCAGAAACTGTTTCTCAATTTACATGATGTCCAGAAATCCAAAAACAAAAAATCTACCATATTCCAGCCTACACAAACTTGCATCACATTTAATTAATCAATCAATCAATTTTCGTTTAATTGTTAAAATAATCAAGCTGGCATAGATGCAACTTGTTACATAATTCCATCAGAGTGTTAATTCACCAATTAATACACTGATGGAATTATGTAACAAGTTGCGGCTATGTCAACTTGATTTTGAAAGAACATTATTGGTTACAATTACTTTCTGAAACGACTTCCAAGTACTCGGCTATTTACTTTCTGGCTAATAACAGGGTCTCATTCAAAAAGAAGATATCCTGTTATGCCTGGGTTGGAAGCACTTCTAAATAGAAATATCGTATGGTATTGCATGCCACCATAAATTCCCCTGAATATTTAGATGCTATTTAAATCACATGGGTAACCCTGTTATGGGGTTTCTCTCCCTTTGCTTTTTGTTGGCGATATATATTTGTGATGTTAATTGTGATGCATTTGAAGGAATACAATTTTTGGTATGGTTATGGTTATTATTTACTTCACAAATCCACTGGTTATATGGTATCCATACCTGACATATTTGCACCATTCATTATGCCTGTCACGCTGCTGAACAGAATCGCAAACACAGTTGAGAACGACAACAACTTTTCCGGGTTCATGTAATCATACGTATAATTTGCTGAAATGTCAAAAACCACAAAGAAATTAGTGAGATTCAACACAACATTAATGCTAGTGGTTTTGTCGCAAGTTCATAATGTACAGTCATGCCTCGACCATGGACAAAACTGGAAAGTTATATCTAAAACCAACCTCAGTTTTCCAAACCAATGCAAAAGACACTGAAGGAAAAGTTTTGGAGTCACAGAGAACCCATACTTTACCCTACCAAACCCAGTTTTTATGTTTTAATTGCTTAAATGTTCACAGCAAAAAACCATTAGCAGCTATTATGCCATTATTGAGCTAATATTCGTAAGTTACTATCAAGCTGCTGTTATTATTATTATTATTATTATTAAAACAATTATGACTAGGCTTAAGCTCAACATTTTAAGCAAGAAACATTAATTTCAAATGCATCAAGATTATTTATAAATAAACGCAATTCTAAGTTAAACCATTTAATATCCTGCAATGCAAAATGTAAGAGAACTGATTTAGGAAACTAAACAATTTCAAATTATAAGATGAAACATTACCATAAAACTCATTAAATCAGCTATTACATTTCTACGTTAGAAGTAAAGATGATTTCTGAAGACATGACATACAGCGAACATTATCCATGAATGTTTGACCGTTCAACCCAGGATACAGAGCAGTGGTATTTCGACTACAGTTGTATTCATTTGCAATGCTTTCATTCATCTGTGGAGGATGTTCGTTTTTCAATGGATAAGTTACGCAGACATTTTTCTTAATGAAGGTGCTTATAATGACGAACAGCGTACAGATAACTAGAACCTGTGAACAAATAAGAATATAATTAAATCAATTTATGTTCTAATTTCACACTGAAATTGGGCATAAAAAGTACACAGCAAGTATAAAAGTACACAGCAAGTAAACTATATACATTTTAAGCACAGTTGTAAACAACAGTCACACAAGCAAGAACATTTGCATATATCAACAAAGTTGTTGCTCAGTTATTAAGCACCTCTACAAACCGAGTCTTCAGCATTAGTCTAAATATGGCTTGTTCTTCTGAATTTATTTGACTTAAAATGGCAATCTATCAGCAGAAGCAATACTGAGAAGTGTCTAACGTTGTGTACACCAAAGTGCGGAAATGGAGTAGCATTAATAACGAATATCCTTACTTACTTACAAAACAAGACAAAAGCAGATGATGATCATACACAATTCTTTACATGAACATAACAGTGCACAGAGGTGTTTTGTGAAAATAGCAGACAATTTCATAATGATTTTCTTGACATGAACTGTGAACACCACACTGCACATATAATGTGCTTACAAGAGCAGAACATAGCACAAAGGTAAAATATCTGGCAATACCAGAACGCCGCACATAAGTAACATTTTGCCAGGACTGACCACAAGTGTGAAGACGTTGGTCTTTCCGTACATGTGACCTCCAACAAGACTGACAAGCAGACAAAAGGCCAAGACACATGTCGCATAGAGGTACTTCCACCACGAAGAGTCACTTGGTAAGCCGGGCATACCAGGATGAAGAAGACCACCTTCAAGCAACCAAAACAAGCCACATAACACGCTGCAGCTGTACACTGTTTATCACCTAATCAAAACAAATCTTCATGACAAAGTGTCACACTGTGCAATGCTACAACATGATGCTCTGCCAGAAGGTAGGTTCATTGACTTTTATGCCACCCGGGGATGAGATACAATTGTGGGCGAGTAAGTTGTCTGGGGTCGCTACACAGTGGCTTGAGGTAGATTTTAACCTGTGACCCTCCGGTTACATGGCACAGAGCGTACCGCTATACCACTGCATCCCACTTACATCACCGCATCCCACAACATAACTATGATCAATGATTGTGCTAAAATTGGGTTGCAGAACAACAATTAACAACTAACATGCAGGCCTACCTATCTATCTATCTATCAATTTATATACCGCCACTTCAAGATAACTACTCAGAGGCACTCGCCTTGTCACCTCTGCAGTCGGCAGAAAAGCATGGCATACTACAGATCATAAAGCACTTTTGAGAGGACTTTACCTTACAAGGCCCTATGCAAACGTTCAAATACATGCATACATTGCCACAGCACAGCTGGAGATTGGTATGGCATACATACAAACATACTGACACAGTAGTCTATATAGTGTGTGCATGTAGTGTACTGGGTAGTATCGCACAGCATAGTACTTAGTATAGTATTGTACACTATAGTATAGCATAATATAGTGTAGCAGAGATTGTACAGCAAAGTAATAACTGCTTTGTATTGAATGCTAAAGTCATGAAGTCAGTTAAGACTAAAGTCCATTCAAATCAGTACACAGTTTCATGGTGAGTAGGGCCAAGGCCACAAAAATAATGTTGTGTTTAAGGGAACACACCTTTATTTTTTTGGCCTAAGCCAGCCGAAAAGACAGCCAGACTTACCGCCTACTCCAAAGTTGTCGATGAGAGCCTCAACAAATCCAGAGATGTACATGGCGCAACTGACGACCTGTGCAAGGTAGAAGAGCAGTCCAATGCTTCCACCAAACTCTGGTCCAAGCGCACGACTGATCATGACTGAAGAAGGTCAGAGGTCAAGGTTCCACTCTTCTAAATACGTTTCTTATATTTGCAGTCAATAGGGTCAGTAAATGAGGTCACTGTCAGGGGTCAGGGTGTGGCGTCAGTTGGGAGCTGGTGTAGTCTTAGTGTGCAGTGCCTGTGGATGGTGTTAGTATGTGGTGTCAGTGGGTAGTGTTAACATAAGGTGTTTGTACATGTTGTCAATGACTGGTTTTACTGGGTGGTGTTAGTGTCAGTCAAAATACAACACATAAAGTATCTGCAATAATTGCAGTTTTACCCCTTACCCTATCTGAAGGTAATTATTATCTTCAGACAGGGTAAGGTAATGGGTAAAACTAATAGTCGTATCTGAAATGCTCCATTAACTGCAGTCCTCAAAGGCCTACTCCTGAGGTGGAAACATCTTAGTCAGAAAGTACAAGCACGAAAACACATGTTCAACAACTGGAACATCTTACTTGTCTTAACAAATATGCAATTACACACATGGAAGCAGTTGGATTCAAACCTCAAACCCCAAGACATCAACCACTATGCCACTTATCATATCATATATTCGTTTGTTGAGATATATTCTGTCATCACAATGCAACAGTTAACAAATGACATGAGATTGGCAGACTTATCAGGTTCCATCACTTGAAAATCACAGCTGATCACCACTGCATATCAACATTTCTTTAGTGCTATCATCATCAAGGATACAATAAGCTCCGCCTCCCTCTATTGCCCCATTGGTGGATATAGCACAGATTGACAGGATCGTCATGAACAGGATTGAATAAGCCAGAAAAAACATGACAAGCATCTGTATGAATCCAGCCTGGCCCAACACAAGTCCTGAAAAAAAACCGGATGACAAATTATACGTAACATGAGTATTTAATTATTCCGTTCAGAACAACTTTGATCAGATGACAACAACAAACAGCATACTACTCACAAGGGTCTCTGTGAGTGGTATTAGTGACAGCAATACAAAGTTTAAGTGTGTCATTTTAAAAAGGACTAAACAACTAAAACAGATTACAAATTCAAAAGTAAAACATTATCTGTGCAGAATGTTTCAAATGCATTAATAGGGTATGCAAAAACTTTAAGTTCAGAAAACATACTTATCCAATGAAGCAAAATTCTTATTTTCACCAGAAATATCTGAACTTCACTGAATAACATACTGATGATTCTTCAATGATTTAGACTGCATGTATTACTTACTAAAGAATAATTATAATTACGGCAGTGCCAAATGGAGAAAGATTTTCACATGAACCAACATTCAGAAAGAATATTGTTAAAGACAGTTTTTCAATCAATTTAGAAATAATTGACTCTGCATTACTTCTATATTTTCAAAACATAAATTTATTTCGTTAATGAGTTAATTACAAAACTTTTAAGTTCAATTCTCTTGTTTGTCTATTAATTATTTGGTAATCATTCATCGAATCAGAGTCAAAACTCTAAATTTTAATTAAAATTTTTGGCTCTGCTTGAATAAATGATTCTTTAATAATGAATAACTTTGCTATTCACCAAGAACAATTCATTAAGTACTTTCGTTTCAATTAATTAACAATACGAAGACTGTCTGTTCATCAAACTTGCAGATTTCAGGAGGATCTGTTTGTTAATTTTTAACGTCTGTAAACTGGGATGATTCTAACCGAGTCGGAGAAAGAGCAACGTGCTGAACATGGATAGAGCGACAGGGCAGAAGACGCCGGCAAACGTCCCAAGGGTTCGTCTGGTAACTGGCACGGCCACTCCTTCGACTGTGGCGGCATTGGCTTCGACCATGGACTGCTGTCGACTCACGCTCAGGCTCCATCTGGACAACAACGAACAGATTAAAAGACTCGTTCGCTTCTCTATTGTACAAACAGTCATCAGAGGCAATGTATTAGGATGATAGACCCTTTAAAAAAAATCAAACATGACAGTAGCCACTCCCACAATCTTCTTCTATGGGGTTACGCGGCTTCACGCACTGTGATCTGAATTCTGGAAATGGTGCAGAGAGCTGGCACACTACAACCTACTGCCATCACCAAATTATCATATTATAATATTATATATATATATGGTGATAAATTCAAGGGCTTTGAGGTCACATGGAAGCTTAGCAGCCAACTGAAAACTGGAGCTCGGATTTAAGACCATACATATTTTAACCTCTCTGAAAACTATTCATTTCAGCCGTTTGGGCCGGGATCTGAGTAGATATCAAAAATGAAAGTTTAAAATTGATTGATTGATATTATATATATAGCACATAAACCTTTCAGATAAATATTTATTTGCATAAAATCAGATCAAATGCAAGTTTAGAGCAGCCAACTGAAAACTGGAGCCGGATTTAAGACCATACAAGCAACACTTCAAAACACCATAAAGTTTAATAAGAATATAAATGAAAGTTAAACCAGGTCTTTTCTATCAATAAGCCTTTAAAACAAATATTTATACATTAGTAAAAATCCAAAGAAGACTGGAAAAATTTATAACAAGTATATTAGGAAACAGGTTGACCAGTCAAGCAAAAACAGGATCAGTCAAGCAAACAGAACCAGTCAAGCAAACAGATCCAGTCAAGCAAACAGAACAAGTCAACTAAAGAGAACCATTCATCCAAACAGAATTATCGTAATCAACCAAAATGGACAAGCCATTCAAAAAGAGCCAGTCACCTAAACAGAACCAATCAACCAAATACAACCAGTCACATAAACAGAACCCAAACACAACCTGACAACCAGTTACCGGAAAAGAACCAAGAACCTATCAACCGAACACAACCAGTCAACTAAACCACATAAACCATGATCTGACCTGTGTTCGTAATCAACGAGAGCATCAGTCTTCTCGTCATCACTCCTCGGTGCTTCGTTTTCACTGGAATATGCTTTCAGAAGCGGTGTCCGTTCATTGTCCTGCGGTGAAGGCTTAGGACTATGACTTCCATCCACAGAATTTATGCTGTACTCTGCGCCGTTCATGGAAGCCGATGGGTCAACCAGAGGCTCTACTGCACCAGCAGGGCCCCTCAGCACAAAATCTTCAGACATTCACGGAACCTCGAAACACAACAAGTAAATAACACGCTACTAATTGCTAATCAAGATAACCCGCAGCTAAATTACTTTTAACCCACAGTGACAGTACCTACTGTTAATTAGTTTTAACCTCTACTAGTCAGCAGCACGCGATTGCTGCTGATCCTATTAAGCAGGTTGAACCACTCATAAGCAACAGCAAACCACAGATACATTAATAGTACCTTAAGCTTATGAATCATACAAGCTGCACTGCTAATTAAATCACATCAACATCAACACCTACCTCACTCCTGATCAACAGGGAGCATCACACATCTAATCACGAGAAAATGGCCGTATTTAGGTATTTTTTTACGTGTTTGCCCCAAATAAATTGCCAAAATTTTTTATATGAACACTTTTATATGCGAAATACAATAAAAGTTAACTTCTGCAACCACGTCCACTGGAAACCACCGAAATTGTTTCCTGGCTAAGCTACTGCATGCGACCATCGCGTGATGCCTTGTACATGACGATAACAGCGCTACAGAAGTGATTAGATTGTAATCACCATTACAAAATGAGCTAATCAACTGTACATCGGTATTTAACCAACATCACATTGTCGCTAATCAACTGAATGCCGCTTCTGGGCAAACTTATAGTATCGTGGGCTGAAGGATTATACAGTATCTTTGGGAAAGCTGCGCGAACGCCGGACGCTACCAGGTTTTCTAACGACGACACTAACCCTAACCCTGACCCTAACCGACCCTCACGACGTCTAACCTGACCCTAACCGCACTCATGACGCCAGTAAACTTATGTACTATATCCTTCAGCCCCCGATTCTATAAGCTTGCCCGCTTCTGTTAAGCAATCCAAACTACACACCAGTAATCAAATGCACACCTGCAGATAATAACAACCCTATGAACAATTCCTCATTAAAAGAGTTCACACCCCTTAAACCGACTTCCACATGACGCCCTACGGTCACTGTAATCGCCCAAACTAAAAAATCAATACACACCTGCTAACAAATCGACTGCAAATCTCTGGTAAAAAAATCTTAAAAGCTACACGCCTATTTATCAGATCCGTTTCCTTTAAATGAACGAGAAAACGCAACTGACTCTAACAACAACAACACAGCCATATCATATCCTCCCAAGTCAGATGACCATCCGTCACTTATAAAAGCACGTGAGCTGTGCTACCACTCTCCATTGTCAGATCAGCAATCCCAAGATCTTCCACAGAAATTCCCAATATCGGCCAAAAGTGTACAAAAGAAATCCCAAGTTACTGAAAATGAAAAACCCCAAGATTGGCCAAAAGTGTACAAAATATCCAAAGTTAGTGAAAATGAAGAAGTCCCAAGATTAGCCAAAAGTGTTCAAAAAATCCCAAGTGTCCCAAGATTAGCAAAAGTGTAAAAAATTCCCAAGTTGCTGAAATGGAAAAGTTGATAAAATTTGAAATGTGTTTTAACAATCACAATAATATTATTCGCAAAGATGCCGAGCTAAGAACTGGCTAAGAAAAACCGGAGCATAACATTTAATTAGTCCCCGGAACCGCCGCCATCCGCCGCCGCCGCCAGTCGCTAAGCCCTCAAGTCGAAGTCAGTCGATAAGGCTATCGACTGGACCCAGTCACCGCCGCCGCCGCCGCTAAGCCCTCAAGTCGAAGTCAGTCGCTAAGCTATCGACTGCTATCGACTTTGTCCACTTAATAATCAGCAGTTATTTATTTACTACCTTTACTGCCTATCTAGTACTATACTTACTTACTTTAATAAGTGCACACTAACTTCCAAGGAGTTGATATTTAGACTTACTATCAACCATCGAAGCCTAATAGGCTATACGTCGATGCTATCAACAGTCAGATTTGTCTGTCACGTTATCTCACTTGGTGCACTTCTTTAATTGAAAATGGCGTCTTTTCGAAGCAAACGTTGAGTTGAAAATACGCCGGTTTCAGTGTCTTTAAACACGGTACAACTAAAGATCATTCCGGAAAAATCGATAATCATTATCATCATCAGGATCCATGGGCCGAAGGCCCGTAGGTGTCCAACGCTTGCACCGGATCCATGGGCCGGAGGCCCGTTGGAGTCCAATGCTTGCATTGGATTTCATTCGTATTTTTTCTTTACGAACGGAGTATCTGCACCCATCCGTTCGACTTTCGCACTTCTCCCTTAAAGAGAGTTCCAGGCTTAGGACTGGCTCTGATATCCACTATCTGGTGGTATCAAAGGTGGCGATGCCGCCCACGTTTGCCAGCTGTTTCAGGGTTCCTGCTGAGTCTGTCCACCTCGCGTAGCGCCCTAGGTGGTACTTCAGCCAAGCCTTCACCACTCATGATGGCATAGCCTCAGCAGGCACTCCCCTACTGACTTTTGCCACCCCTCACCCAGTGGCGGCGCCAGACATTTTTTGTAACCAGGGCATATATACCAGGGCATTCATACAAGTAACCAGTGCAGGGGCGACTTATGCACCAAATAAATTCTCGACAGGCAAAATTTTTGGCAGGGCAACGACCAGGGCAAAGGCTTTTTTACCAGGGCATTTGCCCTTGCTTGCCCTGGTGTAGTGCCGCCACTGCCCTCACCACGTTGAAGTGTGAGTCGGACTTCGATAATATGTTGTGAAATTAGGGAATATAGGCGTCCATTTGCCCTTTCGAGAGAAATCCGGTGTTTGGGTCCATTTTGGCGAACTACTGTCTACTGGTAAGTCTGGGTGAGACATAGGCTAGGCCTACATGTACCTAAAATAGGCGTACTAAAATAGGCAGACTTGAATGCTGCATGCTTAAGTTTCTTATCTGATTTAAATGCTACGCGATAATGGTTTGATAATTTTGATTTGGTTGGTGCATAGGCCAATAGTTGCTATTAATTTAGATGTACCACCGCTTTATTTGGCCACAAACCATGACGTGCAGCGAAACGTAACTTTAGGGGAGACTTGGCACCCTTGATCCCTAGGCACCCTTGATCCCTCAGTCATTTTGCCTTAATTAGGCCTACTTATGAAATATTTTCTTTTCATTTTAACCATGCAAAAGGACAGGAAGAAGGTCAAGGGCATAAACGTAACAGAATGATTCACTACCTTTCTTCAATACATCAGTAATTAAGGCAAAATGACTGAGGGATCAAGGGTGCCCAGGGATCAAGGGTGCCAAGTCTCCCTACAGTATGCCATAAAATGCATTTTATTGCTAGGTAACTACAGAGGTACCCGAGAAGTCGATATCAAGTCGTTAAGTAAGTCGATAAGCCTAAGCGACTTAGTCAGTCGATAAAGCAAGTGACTTGGTCAAGTCAGTCGCTAAGTCAGTCGCTAACTCTCCAAGTCAGTCGCTAACGCTTCTGTTAGCGACTCCGGGGACTACATTTAATTAGCCAATTACAATGTTTTTAGCCTACAAGTTACAATAATAAAAAGGTCTTTCAGACAAAGCCACTTTAATAAAGAACATTCTTACTTACTTTACTTGAACGAGTGTTAAACTTTTCTTATCTGCTTCGCTATCACTGTTGGAAAGTAGGCTACGGTAAAACTAGTCTGCAGAGTGTACCTTAAAAAATCCCAAGAATGCTCTGCAAAATCCCCAGATCCCAAGTCGACTCAACAATCCCAAGATCTTGGGGAAAATCCCAAGGAGTGGTCGCACTGCACGTGAGTCTCAGGCGGCATTCACACTCACATAACCCGCTTCTTTTATCTAGCGCATTTCAACATTATCAACCAGGTCACGAGAGGTCACGATGAGCGATTATAATAATAATTATGGTCAGATGATGAGTGCAAATATTCGTCATCTCAGCGTTGAGGAAGTACACAAGCCTTCCTGCCTGACCTATGAATCTTGATCCTGAGCGAGGCCTACATGTAATTAATCTTTGTCTTGTCGAATTTGTTCGGACAATGAGAACGCAATTAACTCTTATAACCTAGGGCCTACAGACCTATAGGGCGTAAGTAATGGTTATTAGCTCATAGCGGCCGCACTTTACAAAAACAAGGCACGCAACAGTGCAAAAAGTGCACAATGTCAGTAAAAAAAGATGCGATATTTAAAAAAGCTTCAGCAGTTTAACTTTATTATAGGCTAGTCTAGCCCACAATATTAGGCCCTAGGCCTATAATAGTTCGACGCTAACAGCAATGTTACAGCATAGATCCGTATCATGCAGGCTTACGTTTGGATCGTAAATAACGGATTTATTTTTTAATTGCACCCATTACGACGTCCCTATGACGGCAGGCGTCAGAAACTGATGACGATGATGATACGCAACCTATTTAGCTTAACCGCTAGGCCTAGGCGTATAGGGCATATGCGTGACAATGCGTCTTAAATCATTATTGTGCTGTTTACCTACCAATGCATGACTGTTTTGTTTCAAATTAAATTTAGTACAGTTAAGACATGTAGGTTAATTACTATAGTCTAAATGTAAAGTATGTTTACATTTGTGAAAGCAATAAAAACTAAAATAATAAAAAATAAAAATAGCTAAAACAATTTTTGTCCTCTTAAAAGGATGTTATGCGTTAGAGGATCTAATTAATATAGCTATAATTTAATTAGGCTAGCTAATAAGTCCACTGTCAGGCCTAACGATAAGCTAAAAAAAACGATAGACTAATGGGATAATGGGTAGCCTAATATCTATCCCGGTTATGCGATTCGAAGGGTCCTCATTCCTTGAGATAATCGACAGTGGCGGCGCCACGATTTCAGGTTTGGGGGGCTAAAGCTCAAAAAGCCATGGTAAGTTATCCCCATTGGAATGCGACGACCTTTTTGGGCTTAAAACCTTTTCTTTTGGGGGGGGGGATGAACCGCAGTTAGGGGGCTAAGCACCCCCTACTCCTCTGGCGCCGCCACTGATAATCGATCTCCTCTGAGCTGGGATTCGACATTGTAACTAAGGGAAATAATTTTCTACCTCAGGACTGCGCATATTTTCGACGGCGTCATGGAAAGAATGTAGTGGATGGGGGTCTTGATGCGTGTTTGCTTGCAGGGAGGGACCATATGGTCCCAACAGTAGCCATTCATTCATTCATCCATCCATCCATTCAGTCATTCATTCATTATGAGAATTTATGTAGCAAAGAAACCTACTCAGGAACTCTCCCAACCCAGCCACGAGCCCACGACTAAAGAAAACAGACTTGAGTCTCTTAGTTTGGTTGATCAGGAGTAAAGAAAGAGACTTAACAGATTGTAATCAGACGTGCACTCCTATAATTATAATTGGTAATAATACTTAATGCGACAAATGTACGCCTTATAATTAAGCCTATAATGTTTACTTAAGATCAAGGTTATATATGTGGCCTGTAAGTAGGCCCATTAATGTAGTCATAAGACTATAGGTCATCAGTCAATCAATCAATTTTCGTTTATTCACTAGATGAGGCTGACAAGAACGAAGCTTGTTATATATTGTCATAATATTTGAAATAAAAGATTACAGTCTCTTAGAAAACTCACACAACCTGTTATCTCCTAATGTTAATCTGCAGTAGATATAAGCAAATTAATAGTCCTAGTCTGTGAAACCGTAACAGTATTTGTCTCTTTTGTTCCCAGTCTCACAATGTTATAACATATAGGCCTATAGGCCCATAGGCCCTATAATTCTGTGCATTGGTTCAATTGAATTTGCAAATTCTTGCAAGAGCCGAAAGTCGAAACTGAATCGAATTTTTCAATTCAATTCAATTCAATTCAATTTATTGGTCCCATCATTGTACCGTACATAATAACAACATAACAGTCACATGTCAAGTATGTCATGATAGACGGTTCATCATAATATGCAGTAAAGAGGAGAATTTGAGAAATTAAATATGTGAACCGTTATTCATCAAACAAGAGCAAGCTGGATTGATAACAGCTACCATGAAAATCATTGAAATAATTTATTGAATACGCTAAAATACAAGGCTACCTCCATCATGAATTGAATACGTTAAAATACACTTTTACCAAATATTGTTGTTGCTATTATTAATTATTTATTAGTTGAATAGACCAATACACCGAATTACTTTAGTGTTTTGCCAATAAACGTCATCTAGCGACTAAATGCAATAAGTTTAACTGCAGTCACTCGCTAGATGGCGACGAATGTTGCATTAGCCAGAGCTATATAATAACCGTCGGTAATAGATAGCTATGGCATTAGCTATTGAACAAAATGATTCGTTTGAACACAACTACATTAAATGCCTTAATCAGTGAGTGAGTGAGTGCGTGCGTGAGTGAGTGAGTGAGTGAGTGAGTGAGTGCGTGCGTGCGTGAGTGAGTGAGTGAATGAGTGAATGAGTGAGTGAGTGAGTGAGTGAGTGCATGGTGAGTGCATGAGTGAGTGCATGAGTGAGTGCATGAGTGAGTGCATGAGTGAGTGCATGGTGAGTGAGTGAGTGAGTGAGTGAGTGAGTGAGTGAGTGAGTGAGTGAGTGAGTGAGTGAGTGAGTGAGTGAGTGAGTGAGTGAGTGGGGTGAGTGAGTGAGTGAGTGAGTGAGTTTTCCCGTTATTGAAAAGATCTATTGAAAGAGTTATTGAAAAGAGTTATTCAAAAGAGTTATTGAAAAGAGTTATTGAAAAAGAGTAATTGAAAAGAGTTATTGAAAAGAGTTATTGAAATAGAGTTATTGAAAAAAAGAGTTATTGAAAAGCGTTACTGAAAAGAGTTATTGAAAAGAGTTATTGAAAGCGGTTATTGAAAAGAGTTATTGAAAAGAGTTATTGAAAAGAGTTATTGAAAATGAGTTATTGAAAAGTGTTATTGAAAAGAGTTATTGAAAAGGGTTATTGAAAAGAGTTATTGAAAAGAGTTATTGAAAAGAGTTATTGAAAAGAGTTATTGAAAAGAGTTATTGAAAAGAGTTATTGAAAAGAGTTATTGAAAAGAGTTATTGAAAAAGTTATTGAAAAGAGTTATTGAAAAGAGTTATTGAAAAGAGTTATTGAAAAAGAGTTATTGAAAAGAGTTATTGAAAAAAGAGTTATTGAAAAGAGTTATTGAAAAGAGTTATTGAAAAGAGTTATTGAAAAGAGTTATTGAAAAGAGTTATTGAAAAGAGTTATTGAAAAGAGTTATTGAAAAGAGTTATTGAAAAGAGTTATTGAAAAGAGTTATTGAAAAGAGTTATTGAAAAGAGTTATTGAAAAGAGTTATTGAAAAGAGTTATTGAAAAGAGTTATTGAAAAGGGTTATTGAAAAAGTTATTTATTGAAAAGAGTTATTGAAAAGAGTTATTGAAAAGAGTTATTGAAAAAGAGTTATTGAAAAGAGTTATTGAAAAGAGTTATTGAAAAGAGTTATTGAAAAGAGTTATTGAAAAGAGTTATTGAAAAGAGTTATTGAAAAGAGTTATTGAAAAGAGTTATTGAAAAGAGTTATTGAAAAGAGTTATTGAAAAGAGTTATTGAAAAGAGTTATTGAAAAGAGTTATTGAAAAGAGTTATTGAAAAGAGTTATTGAAAAGAGTTATTGAAAAGAGTTATTGAAAAGAGTTATTGAAAAGAGTTATTGAAAAGAGTTATTGAAAAGAGTTATTGAAAAGAGTTATTGAAAAGAGTTATTGAAAAGAGTTATTGAAAAGAGTTATTGAAAAGAGTTATTGAAAAGAGTTATTGAAAAGAGTTATTGAAAAGAGTTATTGAAAAGAGTTATTGAAAAGAGTTATTGAAAAGAGTTATTGAAAAGAGTTATTGAAAAGAGTTATTGAAAAGAGTTATTGAAAAGGGTTATTGAAAAGAGTTATTGAAAAGAGTTATTGAAAAGAGTTATTGAAAAGAGTTATTGAAAAAGAGTTATTGAAAAGAGTTATTGAAAAGAGTTATTGAAAAGAGTTATTGAAAAGAGTTATTGAAAGTTATTGAGTTATTGAAAAGGGTTATTGAAAAGGGTTATTGAAAGAGTTATTGAAAAGAGTTATTGAAAAGAGTTATTGAAAAGAGTTATTGAAAAGAGTTATTGAAAAGAGTTATTGAAAAGAGTTTATTGAAAAGAGTTATTGAAAAGAGTTATTGAAAAGAGTTATTGAAAAGAGTTATTGAAAAGAGTTATTGAAAAGAGTTATTGAAAAGAGTTATTGAAAAGAGTTATTGAAAAGAGTTATTGAAAAAAGTTATTGAAAAGAGTTATTGAAAAGAGTTATTGAAAAGAGTTATTGAAAAGGGTTATTGAAAAGGGTTATTGAAAAGAGTTATTGAAAAGAGTTATTGAAAAGGGTTATTGAAAAGAGTTATTGAAAAGAGTTATTGAAAAGGGTTATTGAAAAGAGTTATTGAAAAGAGTTATTGAAAGGGTTATTGAAAAGAGTTATTGAAAAGGGTTATTGAAAAGAGTTATTGAAAAGAGTTATTGAAAAGGAGTTATTGAAAAGAGTTATTGAAAAGAGTTATTGAAAAGAGTTATTGAAAAGAGTTATTGAAAAGAGTTATTGAAAAGAGTTATTGAAAAGAGTTATTGAAAAGAGTTATTGAAAAGAGTTATTGAAAAGAGTTATTGAAAAGAGTTATTGAAAAGAGTTATTGAAAAGAGTTATTGAAAAGAGTTATTGAAAAGAGTTATTGAAAAGAGTTATTGAAAAGAGTTATTGAAAAGAGTTATTGAAAAGGAGTTATTGAAAAGAGTTATTGAAAAGAGTTATTGAAAAGAGTTATTGAAAAGAGTTATTGAAAAGAGTTATTGAAAAAGGAGTTATTGAAAAGAGTTATTGAAAAGAGTTATTGAAAAGAGTTATTGAAAAGAGTTATTGAAAAAGGTTATTGAAAAGAGTTATTGAAAAGAGTTATTGAAAAGGGTTATTGAAAAGAGTTATTGAAAAGAGTTATTGAAAAGGGTTATTGAAAAGAGTTATTGAAAAGAGTTATTGAAAAGGTTATTGAAAGAGTTATTGAAAAGAGTTATTGAAAGAGTTATTGAAAAGAGTTATTGAAAAGAGTTATTGAAAAGAGTTATTGAAAAGAGTTATTGAAAAAAGAGTTATTGAAAAAGGGTTATTGAAAAGAGTTATTGAAAAGAGTTATTGAAAAAGGTTATTGAAAAGAGTTATTGAAAAGAGTTATTGAAAAGAGTTATTGAAAAGAGTTATTGAAAAGAGTTATTGAAAAGAGTTATTGAAAAGAGTTATTGAAAAGAGTTATTGAAAAGAGTTATTGAAGTTATTGAAAAGAGTTATTGAAAAGAGTTATTGAAAAGAGGTTATTGAAAAGAGTTATTGAAAAGAGTTATTGAAAAGAGTTATTGAAAAGAGTTATTGAAAAGAGTTATTGAAAAAGAGTTATTGAAAAGAGTTATTGAAAAGAGTTATTGAAAAGAGTTATTGAAAGTTTATTGAAAAGAGTTATTGAAAAGAGTTATTGAAAAGAGTTATTGAAAAGAGTTATTGAAAAAGAGTTATTGAAAGAGTTATTGAAAAGAGTTATTGAAAAGAGTTATTGAAAAGAGTTATTGAAAAGAGTTATTGAAAAGAGTTATTGAAAAGAGTTATTGAAAAAGAGTTATTGAAAAGAGTTATTGAAAAGAGTTATTGAAAAGAGTTATTGAAAAGAGTTATTGAAAAGAGTTATTGAAAAGAGTTATTGAAAAGAGTTATTGAAAAGAGTTATTGAAAAGAGTTATTGAAAAGAGTTATTGAAAAGAGTTATTGAAAAGAGTTATTGAAAAGAGTGATTGAATTGAAAAGAGTTATTGAAAAGAGTTATTGAAAAGAGTTATTGAAAAGAGTTATTGAAAAGAGTTATTGAAAAGAGTTATTGAAAAGAGTTATTGAAAAGAGTTATTGAAAAGAGTTATTGAAAAGAGTTATTGAAAAGGGTTATTGAAAAGAGTTATTGAAAAGAGTTATTGAAAAGAGTTATTGAAAAGAGTTATTGAAAAGAGTTATTGAAAAGGGTTATTGAAAAGAGTTATTGAAAAGAGTTATTGAAAAGAGTTATTGAAAAGAGTTATTGAAAAGAGTTATTGAAAAGAGTTATTGAAAAGAGTTATTGAAAAGAGTTATTGAAAAGAGTTATTGAAAAGAGTTATTGAAAAGAGTTATTGAAAAGAGTTATTGAAAAGAGTTATTGAAAAGAGTTATTGAAAAGAGTTATTGAAAAGAGTTATTGAAAAGAGTTATTGAAAAGAGTTATTGAAAAGAGTTATTGAAAAAGAGTTATTGAAAAGAGTTATTGAAAAGAGTTATTGAAAAGAGTTATTGAAAAGAGTTATTGAAAAGAGTTATTGAAAAGAGTTATTGAAAAGAGTTATTGAAAAGAGTTATTGAAAAAGTTATTGAAAAGAGTTATTGAAAAGAGTTATTGAAAAGAGTTATTGAAAAGAGTTATTGAAAAGAGTTATTGAAAAGAGTTATTGAAAAGAGTTATTGAAAAGGTTATTGAAAAGAGTTATTGAAAAGAGTTATTGAAAAGAGTTATTGAAAAGAGTTATTGAAAAGAGTTATTGAAAAGAGTTATTGAAAAGAGTTATTGAAAAGAGTTATTGAAAAGAGTTATTGAAAAGAGTTATTGAAAAGAGTTATTGAAAAAAAGAGTTATTGAAAAGAGTTATTGAAAAGAGTTATTGAAAAGAGTTATTGAAAAGAGTTATTGAAAAGAGTTATTGAAAAGAGTTATTGAAAAGAGTTATTGAAAAGAGTTATTGAAAAGAGTTATTGAAAAGAGTTATTGAAAAGAGTTATTGAAAAGAGTTATTGAAAAGAGTTATTGAAAAGAGTTATTGAAAAGAGTTATTGAAAAGAGTTATTGAAAAGAGTTGAAAAGGTTGAAAAGAGTTATTGAAAAGAGTTATTGAAAAGAGTTATTGAAAAGAGTTATTGAAAAGAGTTATTGAAAAGAGTTATTGAAAAGAGTTATTGAAAAGAGTTATTGAAAAGAGTTATTGAAAAGAGTTATTGAAAAGAGTTATTGAAAAGAGTTATTGAAAAGAGTTATTGAAAAGAGTTATTGAAAAGAGTTATTGAAAAAGTCGAGTTATTTGAAAAAGAGTTATTGAAAAGAGTTATTGAAAAGAGTTATTGAAAAGAGTTATTGAAAAGAGTTATTGAAAAGAGTTATTGAAAAGAGTTATTGAAAAGAGTTATTGAAAAGAGTTATTGAAAAGAGTTATTGAAAAGAGTTATTGAAAAGAGTTATTGAAAAAAAAGTTATTGAAAAGAGTTATTGAAAAGAGTTATTGAAAAGAGTTATTGAAAAGAGTTATTGAAATGAGTTATTGAAAAGAGTTATTGAAAAGAGTTAAAGAAAAGATTGAAAAGTTATTGAAAAGAGTTATTGAAAAGAGTTATTGAAAAGAGTTATTGAAAAGAGTTATTGAAAAGAGTTATTGAAAAGAGTTATTGAAAAGAGTTATTGAAAAGAGTTATTGAAAAGAGTTATTGAAAAAGAGTTATTGAAAAGAGTTATTGAAAAGAGTTATTGAAAAGTTATTGTTATTGAAAAGAGTTATTGAAAAGAGTTATTGAAAAGAGTTATTGAAAAGAGTTATTGAAAAGAGTTATTGAAAAGAGTTATTGAAAAGAGTTATTGAAAAGAGTTATTGAAAAGAGTTATTGAAAAGAGTTATTGAAAAGAGTTATTGAAAAGAGTTATTGAAAAGAGTTATTGAAAAGAGTTATTGAAAAGAGTTATTGAAAAGAGTTATTGAAAAGAGTTATTGAAAAGAGTTATTGAAAAGAGTTATTGAAAAGAGTTATTGAAAAGAGTTATTGAAAAGAGTTATTGAAAAGTTAGAAAAAGTTATTGAAAAGAGTTATTGAAAAGAGTTATTGAAAAGAGTTATTGAAAAGAGTTATTGAAAAGAGTTATTGAAAAGAGTTATTGAAAAGAGTTATTGAAAAGAGTTATTGAAAAGAGTTATTGAAAAGAGTTATTGAAAAGAGTTATTGAAAAGAGTTATTGAAAAGAGTTATTGAAAAGAGTTATTGAAAAGAGTTATTGAAAAGAGTTATTGAAAAGAGTTATTGAAAAGAGTTATTGAAAAGAGTTATTGAAAAGAGTTATTGAAAAGAGTTATTGAAAAGAGTTATTGAAAAGAGTTATTGAAAAGAGTTATTGAAAAGAGTTATTGAAAAGAGTTATTGAAAAGAGTTATTGAAAAGAGTTATTGAAAAGAGTTATTGAAAAGAGTTATTGAAAAGAGTTATTGAAAAGAGTTATTGAAAAGAGTTATTGAAAAGAGTTATTGAAAAGAGTTATTGAAAAGAGTTATTGAAAAGAGTTATTGAAAAGAGTTATTGAAAAGAGTTATTGAAAAGAGTTATTGAAAAGAGTTATTGAAAAGAGTTATTGAAAAGAGTTATTGAAAAGAGTTATTGAAAAGAGTTATTGAAAAGAGTTATTGAAAAGAGTTATTGAAAAGAGTTATTGAAAAGAGTTATTGAAAAGAGTTATTGAAAAGAGTTATTGAAAAGAGTTATTGAAAAGAGTTATTGAAAAGAGTTATTGAAAAGAGTTATTGAAAAGAGTTATTGAAAAGAGTTATTGAAAAGAGTTATTGAAAAGAGTTATTGAAAAGAGTTATTGAAAAGAGTTATTGAAAAGAGTTATTGAAAAGAGTTATTGAAAAAGAGTTATTGAAAAGAGTTATTGAAAAGAGTTATTGAAAAAGAGTTATTGAAAAGAGTTATTGAAAAGAGTTATTGAAAAGAGTTATTGAAAAGAGTTATTGAAAAGAGTTATTGAAAAGAGTTATTGAAAAGAGTTATTGAAAAGAGTTATTGAAAAGAGTTATTGAAAGAGTTATTGAAAAGAGTTATTGAAAAGAGTTATTGAAAAGAGTTATTGAAAAGAGTTATTGAAAAGAGTTATTGAAAGAGTTATTGAAAAGAGTTATTGAAAAGAGTTATTGAAAAGAGTTATTGAAAAGAGTTATTGAAAAGAGTTATTGAAAAGAGTTATTGAAAAGAGTTATTGAAAAGAGTTATTGAAAAGAGTTATTGAAAAGAGTTATTGAAAAGAGTTATTGAAAAGAGTTATTGAAAAGAGTTATTGAAAAGAGTTATTGAAAAGAGTTATTGAAAAGAGTTATTGAAAAGAGTTATTGAAAAGAGTTATTGAAAAGAGTTATTGAAAAGAGTTATTGAAAAGAGTTATTGAAAAGAGTTATTGAAAAGAGTTATTGAAAAGAGTTATTGAAAAGAGTTATTGAAAAGAGTTATTGAAAAGAGTTATTGAAAAGAGTTATTGAAAAGAGTTATTGAAAAGAGTTATTGAAAAGAGTTATTGAAAAGAGTTATTGAAAAGAGTTATTGAAAAGAGTTATTGAAAAGAGTTATTGAAAAGAGTTATTGAAAAGAGTTATTGAAAAGAGTTATTGAAAAGAGTTATTGAAAAGAGTTATTGAAAAGAGTTATTGAAAAGAGTTATTGAAAAGAGTTATTGAAAAGAGTTATTGAAAAGAGTTATTGAAAAGAGTTATTGAAAAGAGTTATTGAAAAGAGTTATTGAAAAGAGTTATTGAAAAGAGTTATTGAAAGAGTTATTGAAAAGAGTTATTGAAAAGAGTTATTGAAAAGAGTTATTGAAAAGAGTTATTGAAAAGAGTTATTGAAAAGAGTTATTGAAAAGAGTTATTGAAAAGAGTTATTGAAAAGAGTTATTGAAAAGAGTTATTGAAAAGAGTTATTGAAAAGAGTTATTGAAAAGAGTTATTGAAAAGAGTTATTGAAAAGAGTTATTGAAAAGAGTTATTGAAAAGAGTTATTGAAAAGAGTTATTGAAAAGAGTTATTGAAAAGAGTTAAAGAGTTATTGAAAAGAGTTATTGAAAAGAGTTATTGAAAAGAGTTATTGAAAAGAGTTATTGAAAAGAGTTATTGAAAAGAGTTATTGAAAAGAGTTATTGAAAAGAGTTATTGAAAAGAGTTATTGAAAAGAGTTATTGAAAAGAGTTATTGAAAAGAGTTATTGAAAAGAGTTATTGAAAAGAGTTATTGAAAAGAGTTATTGAAAAGAGTTATTGAAAGAGTTATTGAAAAGAGTTATTGAAAAGAGTTATTGAAAAGAGTTATTGAAAAGAGTTATTGAAAAGAGTTATTGAAAAGAGTTATTGAAAAGAGTTATTGAAAAGAGTTATTGAAAAGAGTTATTGAAAAGAGTTATTGAAAAGAGTTATTGAAAAGAGTTATTGAAAAGAGTTATTGAAAAGAGTTATTGAAAAGAGTTATTGAAAAGAGTTATTGAAAAGAGTTATTGAAAAGAGTTATTGAAAAGAGTTATTGAAAAGAGTTATTGAAAAGAGTTATTGAAAAGAGTTATTGAAAAGAGTTATTGAAAAGAGTTATTGAAAAGAGTTATTGAAAGAGTTATTGAAAAGAGTTATTGAAAAGAGTTATTGAAAAGAGTTATTGAAAAGAGTTATTGAAAAGAGTTAGAGTTATTGAAAAGAGTTATTGAAAAGAGTTATTGAAAAGAGTTATTGAAAAGAGTTATTGAAAAGAGTTATTGAAAAGAGTTATTGAAAAGAGTTATTGAAAAGAGTTATTGAAAAGAGTTATTGAAAAGAGTTATTGAAAAGAGTTATTGAAAAGAGAAAAGAGTTATTGAAAAGAGTTATTGAAAAGAGTTATTGAAAGAGTTATTGAAAAGAGTTATTGAAAAGAGTTATTGAAAAGAGTTATTGAAAAGAGTTATTGAAAAGAGTTATTGAAAAGAGTTATTGAAAAGAGTTATTGAAAAGAGTTATTGAAAAGAGTTATTGAAAAGAGTTATTGAGTTTATTGAAAAGAGTTATTGAAAAGAGTTATTGAAAAGAGTTATTGAAAAGAGTTATTGAAAAGAGTTATTGAAAAGAGTTATTGAAAAGAGTTATTGAAAAGAGTTATTGAAAAGAGTTATTGAAAAGAGTTATTGAAAAGAGTTATTGAAAAGAGTTATTGAAAAGAGTTATTGAAAAGAGTTATTGAAAAGAGTTATTGAAAAGAGTTATTGAAAAGAGTTATTGAAAAGAGTTATTGAAAAGAGTTATTGAAAAGAGTTATTGAAAAGAGTTATTGAAAAGAGTTATTGAAAAGAGTTATTGAAAAGAGTTATTGAAAAGAGTTATTGAAAAGAGTTATTGAAAAGAGTTATTGAAAAGAGTTATTGAAAAGAGTTATTGAAAAGAGTTATTGAAAAGAGTTATTGAAAAGAGTTATTGAAAAGAGTTATTGAAAAGAGTTATTGAAAAGAGTTATTGAAAAGAGTTATTGAAAAGAGTTATTGAAAAGAGTTATTGAAAAGAGTTATTGAAAAGAGTTATTGAAAAGAGTTATTGAAAAGAGTTATTGAAAAGAGTTATTGAAAAGAGTTATTGAAAAGAGTTATTGAAAAGAGTTATTGAAAAGAGTTATTGAAAAGAGTTATTGAAAAGAGTTATTGAAAAGAGTTATTGAAAAGAGTTATTGAAAAGAGTTATTGAAAAGAGTTATTGAAAAGAGTTATTGAAAAGTTAGTTATTGAAAAGAGTTATTGAAAAGAGTTATTGAAAAGAGTTATTGAAAAGAGTTATTGAAAAGAGTTATTGAAAAGAGTTATTGAAAAGAGTTATTGAAAAGAGTTATTGAAAAGAGTTATTGAAAAGAGTTATTGAAAAGAGTTATTGAAAAGAGTTATTGAAAAGAGTTATTGAAAAGAGTTATTGAAAAGAGTTATTGAAAAGAGTTATTGAAAAATGAGTTATTGAAAAGAGTTATTGAAAAGAGTTATTGAAAAGAGTTATTGAAAAGAGTTATTGAAAAGAGTTATTGAAAAGAGTTATTGAAAAGAGTTATTGAAAAGAGTTATTGAAAAGAGTTATTGAAAAGAGTTATTGAAAAGAGTTATTGAAAAGAGTTATTGAAAAGAGTTATTGAAAAGAGTTATTGAAAAGAGTTATTGAAAAGAGTTATTGAAAAGAGTTATTGAAAAGAGTTATTGAAAAGAGTTATTGAAAAGAGTTATTGAAAAGAGTTATTGAAAAGAGTTATTGAAAAGAGTTATTGAAAAGAGTTATTGAAAAGAGTTATTGAAAAGAGTTATTGAAAAGAGTTATTGAAAAGAGTTATTGAAAAGAGTTATTGAAAAGAGTTATTGAAAGAGTTATTGAAAAGAGTTATTGAAAAGAGTTATTGAAAAGAGTTATTGAAAAGAGTTATTGAAAAGAGTTATTGAAAAGAGTTATTGAAAAGAGTTATTGAAAAGAGTTATTGAAAAGAGTTATTGAAAAGAGTTATTGAAAAGAGTTATTGAAAAGAGTTATTGAAAAGAGTTATTGAAAAGAGTTATTGAAAAGAGTTATTGAAAAGAGTTATTGAAAAGAGTTATTGAAAAGAGTTATTGAAAAGTTATTGAAAGAGTTATTGAAAAGAGTTATTGAAAAGAGTTATTGAAAAGAGTTATTGAAAAGAGTTATTGAAAAGAGTTATTGAAAAGAGTTATTGAAAAGAGTTATTGAAAAGAGTTATTGAAAAGAGTTATTGAAAAGAGTTATTGAAAAGAGTTATTGAAAAGAGTTATTGAAAAGAGTTATTGAAAAGAGTTATTGAAAAAGAGTTATTGAAAAGAGTTATTGAAAAGAGTTATTGAAAAGAGTTATTGAAAAGAGTTATTGAAAAGAGTTATTGAAAAGAGTTATTGAAAAGAGTTATTGAAAAGAGTTATTGAAAAGAGTTATTGAAAAGAGTTATTGAAAAGAGTTATTGAAAAGAGTTATTGAAAAGAGTTATTGAAAAGAGTTATTGAAAAGAGTTATTGAAAAGAGTTATTGAAAAGAGTTATTGAAAAGAGTTATTGAAAGAGTTATTGAAAAGCGAGTTATTGAAAAGAGTTATTGAAAAGAGTTATTGAAAAGAGTTATTGAAAAAGTTATTGAAAAGAGTTATTGAAAAGAGTTATTGAAAAGAGTTATTGAAAAGAGTTATTGAAAAGAGTTATTGAAAAGAGTTATTGAAAAGAGTTATTGAAAAGAGTTATTGAAAAGTTATTGAAAGAGTTATTGAAAAGAGTTATTGAAAAGAGTTATTGAAATGAGTTATTGAAAAGAGTTATTGAAAAGAGTTATTGAAAAGAGTTATTGAAAAGAGTTATTGAAAAGAGTTATTGAAAAGAGTTATTGAAAAGAGTTATTGAAAAGAGTTATTGAAAAGAGTTATTGAAAAGAGTTATTGAAAAGAGTTATTGAAAAGAGTTATTGAAAAGAGTTATTGAAAAGAGTTATTGAAAAGAGTTATTGAAAAGAGTTATTGAAAAGAGTTATTGAAAAGAGTTATTGAAAAGAGTTATTGAAAAGAGTTATTGAAAAGAGTTATTGAAAGAGTTATTGAAAAGAGTTATTGAAAAGAGTTATTGAAAAGAGTTATTGAAAAGAGTTATTGAAAAGAGTTATTGAAAGAGTTATTGAAAAGAGTTATTGAAAAGAGTTATTGAAAAGAGTTATTGAAAAGAGTTATTGAAAAGAGTTATTGAAAAGAGTTATTGAAAAGAGTTATTGAAAAGAGTTATTGAAAAGAGTTATTGAAAAGAGTTATTGAAAAGAGTTATTGAAAAGAGTTATTGAAAAGAGTTATTGAAAAGAGTTATTGAAAAGAGTTATTGAAAAGAGTTATTGAAAAAGAGTTATTGAAAAGAGTTATTGAAAAGAGTTATTGAAAAGAGTTATTGAAAAGAGTTATTGAAAAGAGTTATTGAAAAGAGTTATTGAAAAGAGTTATTGAAAAGAGTTATTGAAAAGAGTTATTGAAAAGAGTTATTGAAAAGAGTTATTGAAAAGAGTTATTGAAAAGAGTTATTGAAAAGAGTTATTGAAAAGAGTTATTGAAAAGAGTTATTGAAAAGAGTTATTGAAAAGAGTTATTGAAAAGAGTTATTGAAAAGAGTTATTGAAAAGAGTTATTGAAAAGAGTTATTGAAAAGAGTTATTGAAAAGAGTTATTGAAAAGAGTTATTGAAAAGAGTTATTGAAAAGAGTTATTGAAAAGAGTTATTGAAAAGAGTTATTGAAAAGAGTTATTGAAAAGAGTTATTGAAAGAGTTATTGAAAAGAGTTATTGAAAAGAGTTATTGAAAAGAGTTATTGAAAAGAGTTATTGAAAAGAGTTATTGAAAAGAGTTATTGAAAAGAGTTATTGAAAAGAGTTATTGAAAAGAGTTATTGAAAAGAGTTATTGAAAAGAGTTATTGAAAAGAGTTATTGAAAAGAGTTATTGAAAAGAGTTATTGAAAAGAGTTATTGAAAAGAGTTATTGAAAAGAGTTATTGAAAAGAGTTATTGAAAAGAGTTATTGAAAAGAGTTATTGAAAAGTTATTGAAAAGAGTTATTGAAAAGAGTTATTGAAAAGAGTTATTGAAAAGAGTTATTGAAAAGAGTTATTGAAAAGAGTTATTGAAAAGAGTTATTGAAAAGAGTTATTGAAAAGAGTTATTGAAAAGAGTTATTGAAAAGAGTTATTGAAAAGAGTTATTGAAAAGAGTTATTGAAAGAGTTATTGAAAAGAGTTATTGAAAAGAGTTATTGAAAAGAGTTATTGAAAAGAGTTATTGAAAAGAGTTATTGAAAAGAGTTATTGAAAAGAGTTATTGAAAAGTTATTGAAAAGAGTTATTGAAAAGAGTTATTGAAAAGAGTTATTGAAAAGAGTTATTGAAAAGAGTTATTGAAAAGAGTTATTGAAAAGAGTTATTGAAAAGAGTTATTGAAAAGAGTTATTGAAAAGAGTTATTGAAAAGAGTTATTGAAAAGAGTTATTGAAAAGAGTTATTGAAAAGAGTTATTGAAAAGAGTTATTGAAAAGAGTTATTGAAAAGAGAGTTTATTGAAAAGAGTTATTGAAAAGAGTTATTGAAAAGAGTTATTGAAAAGAGTTATTGAAAAGAGTTATTGAAAAGAGTTATTGAAAAGAGTTATTGAAAAGAGTTATTGAAAAGAGTTATTGAAAAGAGTTATTGAAAAGAGTTATTGAAAAGAGTTATTGAAAAGAGTTATTGAAAAGAGTTATTGAAAAGAGTTATTGAAAAGAGTTATTGAAAAGAGTTATTGAAAAGAGTTATTGAAAAGAGTTATTGAAAAGAGTTATTGAAAAGAGTTATTGAAAAGAGTTATTGAAAAGAGTTATTGAAAAGAGTTATTGAAAAGAGTTATTGAAAAGAGTTATTGAAAAGAGTTATTGAAAAGAGTTATTGAAAAGAGTTATTGAAAAGAGTTATTGAAAAGAGTTATTGAAAAGAGTTATTGAAAAGAGTTATTGAAAAGAGTTATTGAAAAGAGTTATTGAAAAGAGTTATTGAAAAGAGTTATTGAAAAGAGTTATTGAAAAGAGTTATTGAAAAGAGTTATTGAAAAGAGTTATTGAAAAGAGTTATTGAAAAGAGTTATTGAAAAGAGTTATTGAAAAGAGTTATTGAAAAGAGTTATTGAAAAGAGTTATTGAAAAGAGTTATTGAAAAGAGTTATTGAAAAGAGTTATTGAAAAGAGTTATTGAAAAGAGTTATTGAAAAGAGTTATTGAAAAGAGTTATTGAAAAGAGTTATTGAAAAGTTATTGAAAAGAGTTATTGAAAAGAGTTATTGAAAAGAGTTATTGAAAAGAGTTATTGAAAAAAGTTATTGAAAAGAGTTATTGAAAAGAGTTATTGAAAAGAGTTATTGAAAAGAGTTATTGAAAAGGGTTATTGAAAAGAGTTATTGAAAAGAGTTATTGAAAAGAGTTATTGAAAGAGTTATTGAAAAGAGTTATTGAAAAGAGTTATTGAAAAAGAGTTATTGAAAAGAGTTATTGAAAAGAGTTATTGAAAGAGAGTTATTGAAAAGAGTTATTGAAAAGAGTTATTGAAAAGATTAAAAGAGTTATTGAAAAGAGTTATTGAAAAGAGTTATTGAAAAGAGTTATTGAAAAGAGTTATTGAAAAGAGTTATTGAAAAGAGTTATTGAAAAGGAGTTATTGAAAAGAGTTATTGAAAAGAGTTATTGAAAAAGAGTTATTGAAAAGAGTTATTGAAAAGAGTTATTGAAAAGAGTTATTGAAAAGAGTTATTGAAAAGAGTTATTGAAAAGAGTTATTGAAAAGAGTTATTGAAAAGGGTTATTGAAAAGAGTTATTGAAAAGAGTTATTGAAAAGTTATTGAAAAGAGTTATTGAAAAGAGTTATTGAAAAGAGTTATTGAAAAAGAGTTATTGAAAAGAGTTATTGAAAAGAGTTATTGAAAAGAGTTATTGAAAAGAGTTATTGAAAAATTAAGAGTTATTGAAAAGAGTTATTGAAAAGAGTTATTGAAAAGAGTTATTGAAAAGAGTTATTGAAAAGAGTTATTGAAAAGAGTTATTGAAAAGAGTTATTGAAAAGAGTTATTGAAAAGGGTTATTGAAAAGAGTTATTGAAAAGAGTTATTGAAAAGGGTTATTGAAAAGAGTTATTGAAAAGAGTTATTGAAAAGAGTTATTGAAAAGAAGGGTGAAAGAGTTATTGAAAAGAGTTATTGAAAGAGTTATTGAAAAGAGTTATTGAAAAGAGTTATTGAAAAGAGTTATTGAAAAGAGTTATTGAAAAGAGTTATTGAAAAGAGTTATTGAAAAGAGTTATTGAAAAGAGTTATTGAAAAGAGTTATTGAAAAGAGTTATTGAAAAGAGTTATTGAAAAGGGTTTATTGAAAAGAGTTATTGAAAAGAGTTATTGAAAAGAGTTATTGAAAAAAGAGTTATTGAAAAGAGTTATTGAAAAGAGTTATTGAAAAGAGTTATTGAAAAGAGTTATTGAAAAGAGTTATTGAAAAGAGTTATTGAAAAGAGTTATTGAAAAGAGTTATTGAAAAAGAGTTATTGAAAAGAGTTATTGAAAAAGTGTTATTGAAAAGAGTTATTGAAAAGAGTTATTGAAAAGAGTTATTGAAAAGAGTTATTGAAAAGAGTTATTGAAAAGAGTTATTGAAAAGAGTTATTGAAAAGAGTTATTGAAAAGAGTTATTGAAAAGAGTTATTGAAAAGAGTTATTGAAAAGAGTTATTGAAAAGAGTTATTGAAAAGAGTTATTGAAAAGAGTTATTGAAAGAGTTATTGAAAAGAGTTATTGAAAAGAGTTATTGAAAAGAGTTATTGAAAAGAGTTATTGAAAAGAGTTATTGAAAAGAGTTATTGAAAAGGAGTTATTGAAAAGAGTTATTGAAAAGAGTTATTGAAAAGAGTTATTGAAAAGAGTTATTGAAAAGGGTTATTGAAAAGAGTTATTGAAAAGAGTTATTGAAAAGAGTTATTGAAAAGAGTTATTGAAAAGGGTTATTGAAAAGAGTTATTGAAAAGAGTTATTGAAAAGAGTTATTGAAAAGAGTTATTGAAAAGAGTTATTGAAAAGAGTTATTGAAAAGAGTTATTGAAAAGAGTTATTGAAAAGAGTTATTGAAAAGAGTTATTGAAAAGAGTTATTGAAAAGAGTTATTGAAAAGAGTTATTGAAAAGAGTTATTGAAAAGGGTTATTGAAAAGAGTTATTGAAAAGAGTTATTGAAAAGAGTTATTGAAAAGAGTTATTGAAAAGGGTTATTGAAAAGAGTTATTGAAAAGAGTTATTGAAAAGGGTTATTGAAAAGAGTTATTGAAAAGAGTTAAAAGAGTTATTGAAAAGAGTTATTGAAAAGAGTTATTGAAAAGAGTTATTGAAAAAAGAGTTATTGAAAAGAGTTATTGAAAAGAGTTATTGAAAAGAGTTATTGAAAAGAGTTATTGAAAAGAGTTTATTGAAAAGAGTTATTGAAAAGAGTTATTGAAAAGAGTTATTGAAAAGAGTTATTGAAAAGAGTTATTGAAAGAGTTATTGAAAAGAGTTATTGAAAAGAGTTATTGAAAAGAGTTATTGAAAAGAGTTATTGAAAAGAGTTATTGAAAAGAGTTATTGAAAAGAGTTATTGAAAAGAGTTATTGAAAAGAGTTATTGAAAAGGGTTATTGAAAAGAGTTATTGAAAAGAGTTATTGAAAAGAGTTATTGAAAAGTTATTGAAAAGAGTTATTGAAAAGAGTTATTGAAAAGAGTTATTGAAAAGAGTTATTGAAAAGAGTTATTGAAAAGAGTTATTGAAAAGAGTTATTGAAAAGTTATTGAAAAGAGTTATTGAAAAGAGTTATTGAAAAGAGTTATTGAAAAGAGTTATTGAAAAGAGTTATTGAAAAGAGTTATTGAAAAGAGTTATTGAAAAGAGTTATTGAAAAACGTTATTGAAAAGAGTTATTGAAAAGAGTTATTGAAAAGAGTTATTGAAAAGAGTTATTGAAAAGAGTTATTGAAAAGAGTTATTGAAAAGAGTTATTGAAAAGAGTTATTGAAAAGAGTTATTGAAAAGAGTTATTGAAAAGAGTTATTGAAAAGAGTTATTGAAAAGAGTTATTGAAAAGAGTTATTGAAAAGAGTTATTGAAAAGAGTTATTGAAAAGAGTTATTGAAAAGAGTTATTGAAAAGAGTTATTGAAAAGGTTATTGAAAAGAGTTATTGAAAAGAGTTATTGAAAAGAGTTATTGAAAAGAGTTATTGAAAAGAGTTATTGAAAAGAGTTATTGAAAAGAGTTATTGAAAAGAGTTATTGAAAAGAGTTATTGAAAAGAGTTATTGAAAAGAGTTATTGAAAAGAGTTATTGAAAAGAGTTATTGAAAAGAGTTATTGAAAAGGGTTATTGAAAAGAGTTATTGAAAAGAGTTATTGAAAAGAGTTATTGAAAAGAGTTATTGAAAAAGAGTTATTGAAAAGAGTTATTGAAAAGAGTTATTGAAAAGAGTTATTGAAAAGAGTTATTGAAAAGAGTTATTGAAAAGAGTTATTGAAAAGAGTTATTGAAAAGAGTTATTGAAAAGAGTTATTGAAAAAGAGTTATTGAAAAGAGTTATTGAAAAGAGTTATTGAAAAGAGTTATTGAAAAGAGTTATTGAAAAGAGTTATTGAAAAGGGTTATTGAAAAGAGTTATTGAAAAAAAATGAGTTATTGAAAAGAGTTATTGAAAAGAGTTATTGAAAAGAGTTATTGAAAAGAGTTATTGAAAAGAGTTATTGAAAAGAGTTATTGAAAAAGTTATTGAAAAGAGTTATTGAAAAGAGTTATTGAAAAGAGTTATTGAAAAGAGTTATTGAAAAGAGTTATTGAAAAGAGTTATTGAAAAGAGTTATTGAAAAGAGTTATTGAAAAGAGTTATTGAAAAGAGTTATTGAAAAGAGTTATTGAAAAGAGTTATTGAAAAGAGTTATTGAAAAGAGTTATTGAAAAGAGTTATTGAAAAGAGTTATTGAAAAGAGTTATTGAAAAGAGTTATTGAAAAGAGTTATTGAAAAGAGTTATTGAAAAGGGTTATTGAAAAGAGTTATTGAAAAGAGTTATTGAAAAGAGTTATTGAAAAGAGTTATTGAAAAGAGTTATTGAAAAGGGTTATTGAAAAGAGTTATTGAAAAGAGTTATTGAAAAGAGTTATTGAAAAGAGTTATTGAAAAGAGTTATTGAAAAGAGTTATTGAAAAGAGTTATTGAAAAGAGTTATTGAAAAGAGTTATTGAAAAGAGTTATTGAAAAGAGTTATTGAAAAGGGTTATTGAAAAGAGTTATTGAAAAAGAGTTATTGAAAAGAGTTATTGAAAAGAGTTATTATTGAAAAGAGTTATTGAAAAGAGTTATTGAAAAGAGTTATTGAAAAGAGTTATTGAAAAGAGTTATTGAAAAGAGTTATTGAAAAGAGTTATTGAAAAGAGTTATTGAAAAGAGTTATTGAAAGAATTGAAAGAGTTATTGAAAAGAGTTATTGAAAAGAGTTATTGAAAAGAGTTATTGAAAAGGGTTATTGAAAAGAGTTATTGAAAAGAGTTATTGAAAAGAGTTATTGAAAAGAGTTATTGAAAAGAGTTATTGAAAAGTTATTGAAAAGAGTTATTGAAAAGAGTTATTGAAAAGAGTTATTGAAAAGAGTTATTGAAAAGAGTTATTGAAAAGAGTTATTGAAAAGAGTTATTGAAAAGAGTTATTGAAAAGAGTTATTGAAAAGAGTTATTGAAAATTGAGTTATTGAAAAGAGTTATTGAAAAGAGTTATTGAAAAGAGTTATTGAAAAGAGTTATTGAAAAGAGTTATTGAAAAGAGTTATTGAAAAGTTATTGAAAAGAGTTATTGAAAAGAGTTATTGAAAAGAGTTATTGAAAAGAGTTATTGAAAAGAGTTATTGAAAAGAGTTATTGAAAAGAGTTATTGAAAAAGAGTTATTGAAAAGAGTTATTGAAAAAGAGTTATTGAAAAGAGTTATTGAAAAGAGTTATTGAAAAGAGTTATTGAAAAGAGTTATTGAAAAGAGTTATTGAAAAGAGTTATTGAAAAGAGTTATTGATTGAAGAGTTATTGAAAAGAGTTATTGAAAAGGGTTATTGAAAAGAGTTATTGAAAAGAGTTATTGAAAAGAGTTATTGAAAAGAGTTATTGAAAAGAGTTATTGAAAAGAGTTATTGAAAAGAGTTATTGAAAAGAGTTGTTGAAAAGAGTTATTGAAAAGAGTTATTGAAAAGAGTTATTGAAAAGAGTTATTGAAAAGAGTTATTGAAAAGAGTTATTGAAAAGAGTTATTGAAAAGAGTTATTGAAAAGAGTTATTGAAAAGAGTTATTGAAAAGAGTTATTGAAAAGAGTTATTGAAAAGGGTTATTGAAAAGAGTTATTGAAAAGAGTTATTGAAAAGAGTTATTGAAAAGAGTTATTGAAAAGAGTTATTGAAAAGAGTTATTGAAAAGAGTTATTGAAAAGAGTTATTGAAAAGAGTTATTGAAAAGAGTTATTGAAAAGAGTTATTGAAAAGAGTTATTGAAAAGAGTTATTGAAAAGAGTTATTGAAAAGAGTTATTGAAAAGAGTTATTGAAAAGAGTTATTGAAAAGAGTTATTGAAAAGAGTTATTGAAAAGGGTTATTGAAAAGAGTTATTGAAAAGAGTTATTGAAAAGAGTTATTGAAAAGAGTTATTGAAATGGAAAGAGTTATTGAAAAGAGTTATTGAAAAGAGTTATTGAAAAGGGTTATTGAAAAGAGTTATTGAAAAGAGTTATTGAAAAGAGTTATTGAAAAGAGTTATTGAAAAGGGTTATTGAAAAGAGTTATTGAAAAGAGTTATTGAAAAGAGTTATTGAAAAGAATTATTGAAAAGGGTTATTGAAAAGAGTTATTGAAAAGGGTTATTGAAAAGGAGTTATTGAAAAGAGTTATTGAAAAAGAGTTATTGAAAAGAGTTATTGAAAAGAGTTATTGAAAAGAGTTATTGAAAAGGGTTATTGAAAAGTTATTGAAAGAGTTATTGAAAAGAGTTATTGAAAAGGGTTATTGAAAAGAATTATTGAAAAGGGTTATTGAAAAGGGTTATTGAAAAGAGTTATTGAAAAGAGTTATTGAAAAGAGTTATTGAAAAGAGTTATTGAAAAGAGTTATTGAAAAGAGTTATTGAAAAGAGTTATTGAAAAGAGTTATTGAAAAGAGTTATTGAAAAGAGTTATTGAAAA
>JACEVL010000117.1:3167500-3207500 GCA_020284085.1 Aporrectodea caliginosa | reverse complement strand
CCGACTGCTAGGATTGAACTCTGATGAATGGATAAGCAGCGGTGGAGACAGCGCAAGAAGGACGTCTGTGTATCGTTCGTCTTTTTCCTCTGGGTCCTCAGCGCTTCATTTGCGCTGCTCCTGGTCTCGGCTGCCGTCGAGATTAAAGGTAAGACGTCTGCTTCTCAGTTTTTCATGTTCCGCTTGCATTCTGTAAGGCAGGAATGGCGAACGTTTTTTAAGGTGCGTGTAAAAATGCCGCTAAAACATTTTATGAATTTCCCTTCGCGTTCCCCTCAGAAATTTACAGCATATAATTGTTTTCCCCATGTAGGTTTTAATTGACAGAGCGTGACATCACCATCTCTGTTGTAAGAAATGCCGTGTGATGTGTTTGGGCATTTATCACAGTAGCTGACTGCGAATCTTTTCCTTTATCTCAGCCATAATGAGTACACTGACCGCACACTGTCGGTGGGTGGATGAGACGGCGAAGGAGAGGACTGGCCACCCGCCCTCATATGTCGAAGCCGAGAAAAACGAAGTCACTAATATTTCATACCCATTTCAAGGGCTAGCTTAAGGGACTGCTCTTCTTTTCTTACTGTGAACACTATTCAACAGCATTTGCCACTGAAGAGTGAAGAGATGGGTGAACGACATGAGAGTGAAATCAAAGTAGACGCGACTTTCACCCTGCAGCCCAAACACCAATTCACCCTGCAGCCATTACCTCCCCTCTCCCATTCACCCTACAGCCAACACCCCAATTTGCCGTGCAACCAATGCCCCAATTCACCCTGCAGCCAATATCCCAATTCACCAATGATCCTATAGTCAAAGTGAAATTCGAATTGCTATATGCATTTCGTGACAATTTGTTGGAGGAGTGGGCGTATAGTTTAGTGGTTAGCCTACTGGACTTCCACCCCAAAGGTCAGAAGTTGAAATCTCTGTGAAGACGAAATACCAAATACCAGATACGTGTCCTATTGGCGCCTTCTTTGGCGAACAGATCCACAAAATGAATGTATTGACCGTACACTCTGGGATGACCATTCAGCAGGTGATAAGTCTGACCACTCACTCTCATATGCCAAGGCCAAGAAAATAAAGTCGCCAACAATTCGTACACCCACGGTTGTATCTTGAGTTATCTTAACAGAATGTGCTAACAAGTAACCTAGCTGAAGAGCAATTAAAAACTGATTTTCGCATTAAGAACCAGTCTTCGCCAGTGTACGGAGAAGACTTAAATGGAAAGAAACGAAATGTAGGCCAATGTAAAAACATCTTTAGTGGGATGTATGTATGTATGTATTGTTAGAGGTCCCCCCTCTAGTTCTGAGCTAACTAGGTAATATAAGTCTAGGTATGATAAAATATCTCGCTTTATGTACAAGATATAACAGGAAATATACAAACGTATTCCATGTGCAAACGTAAAGCATTGGAACGATACAGGAATTGCAGCTCCTCGTTTCACATCAACATCAAGACAAAGAATAGAAAAACCTGGTGCGGTTTTAAACTATACATTAACTAAATACAACTTGAGACTTGCCGGGCTTAACTACACCAAGACCTCGTCAGGCCAAAACCTTCCCGTCAAGCTCTCTTAACTAACTGCCTCTCTCAACATTAGAGGAACGAAACACGAACACCAGATGTCTCTAAAACTAGTCATGCGTGACAGCACACCTTCTTCCCAACTTGTCAAGCAGAACATTGCTGACCTTAACAATAGCCTCTGTGCATTAATATTCCACGTAACGAGGTGCGACATACAACAGTATGTATGTATGTATGTATGTATGTATGTATGTATGTATGTATGTATGTATGTATGTATGTATGTATGTAACTATGTATGTATGTATGTATGTATGTATGTATGTATGTATGTATGTATGTATGGGCACTTGTTGTAGCGCCCCTTCAAGATTTCTACTCAGAGGCGCTCCCGACTACAGCGCGGACACTGAATCGGAGTTTCACACCGAAGCGCATGAGCAATTGCGAGTGAAGGACTTGCCCAGGGTCCCTACGCGGCGGCTTGAGGTGGATTCGAACCCGCAACCGTCCGGTTGCAAGGCGCCGAACATACCCCTACACCACCGCGATCTAAACTAATAACTCTTAGCTGGAAGATATTTCGGCTAAAGACGACTTCAATCCAACGACGGAATAACCTTTGCCTTATAACATGGCTTCACAACGAGTTGTCATTTTCTCGCAGCTGCGTTTCAACCCCAGACATGTGCACTGCGCAGGCTCAGTGGCCAAGATTTAGATACCATCGGCTCTGCATCAAATGTATCCTTAATGAGCAACCACTCAATGCTATTTCAGGCCGTTGCAACTCTGTATCATACCTCTTATGTTTATATAGCGCCCAAGAGGCTTTTTATTCATGCACTAGAACTGTTACAGAGGCAGTTATAGTTGTCATAAGAGTGTATCAAGGGCTAACAATACATTATGACATACTCTGAGGCACCACAAACAGACAGCTACGTATTATTATGTTATATTTATGTGCACACAAATATATTATGTATACATACAATATACAGGTTTTTATTTTTATACATACTTTAATTATACACTATATAATTTATATAAATGTGTGTGTGCATGCGTCCATATATATATATATACATATACACCGTGTCTCAAAATAAACTGTGCTAAATTGTTTCTGTCAGAACTTCGTCAAATTTCCACCAATTTTAATAATGTTTGGTAGGCAGATGGCAAAATGGCTGAAATTTTATGCTATACATAAATTTTCCACCTCACCTGACTCATACCACCGCACTACCTTGTTAAACACAGATGTACCATTTTTTCACATAACGCTTAAATTTTATTACAAACAACAAAATATCTGACGACTTAATTAGCACGCAGTAAAGTAAAATATGGTTTACTTAGCAGAGTTTTTAATTGTTATGACAGATCTGCTTAAAAGTGTTAGAATTGGTGCTCGAACTGTGCCCTTACATGGACACAAGCGCTTAGACGGCGACCCCACTGGCCGATAGCAACATCAACGATCGACTGGTCAAAAGCGCGCCCACTCGTCGATCAGACGCGTTTTGAGTTCGTCGACGTTGGCTATACTGGAGCGGTAAACCTTCTCCTGCAGCACACTCCATATGTTATTGTCGACTGGGTCAAGAGCCGGTGAATTCGGCGGCCACAGTGTTGGAGGTATGAAATCGGGCGTTTCTCGCTCCAGGAAAGAGACAGTGTCGCGTCCTCGATGCGCCGGGGCGCTATCTTGTTGAAAGAAAGAAAAACTCACCCTGGGATATCCGGCGTATGTCTGGCAGTAGCTTATGGGCAAGAAGGTTGTCGCGATAGTATGCCCCATTCACTTTGACACCCGGCTCGACAATTGTTCAAATGTAAGCGTTATGTGAAAAAATGGTACATCTGTGTTTAACAAGGTAGTGCGATGATATGAGTCAGGTGAGGTTGAAAATTTATGTATAGCATAAAATTTCAGCCATTTTGCCATCTACCTACAAAAATTTATTAAAATTGGTGGAAATTTGACGAAGTTCTGACAGAAACAATTTAGCACAGTTTATTTTGAGACACGGTGTATATGGACGCATATGTATATATATATATATATATAATTATGTATATATATACATGCATATGCGTCCATATATATATATATATATTTATATATATATACATACATATGCGTCCATATATATATATATATATATATATATATGCATATATATTAATATATATATATGTATATATATACATACATATATATGCGTGTGTGTGTGTGTAGGTGTGTGTATGTAGGAGTCTGTTTGTCTGTCTGTCTGAGTGGGTGTTTGTGTGGGTGTGTTTGTTTTTAGGTGATCGTGTGGGCGTATAATTTATGTAGTAAAGTTTTACTGATGCAAGGGGGGGGGTGTATGTTCTTGGTCGAGATTTCATCAAAGCGCGATATAAGCAATAGGAGAAATTCCGCAAATCCGTTGCTAATGGAGGACGAAGGTCACGTGAACCGAGTCCTTCCTTTACCCGGCATGCTCTGCGTCGTTTCCGCTGGAAATCCATTCCACTGAGCGGAGGAGGTGGAGGCGGATGAGCTTGGCAGGCGACTTTCTCCTCCAGAGAGAGAAGCAGGACTTAGTCGGATGGACGATCCAAGCAATTCTCTTCTCCATTTCTCCCTACTCCTCCTCTTTATCATCCTCCTGTTTACCTCCTGTTTCTCCGATTACATTTCCTCCACCAGTTTCCATCTTCCTATCCACATCTTTCCCCTCCTCCTTCACCTCGTCCTCTTCTTCCTCCTCTTCCTCTTCCTTCTCCTGTTCCTCTTCCTCCTTCTCTTCCTCCTTGTGCTCTTCCTGCTCCTCCTGTTCCTCCTCCTCTTTATCCTCCGCCTCCTCCTCCTCTTCCTCCTCTTCCTCTTCCTCTTCCTCCTGCTCCTGCTCCTCCTCTTCCTCTTCTTCCTCTTCCTCCTGCTCCTCCTGCTCCTCTTCCTCTTCTTCCCCTTCCTCCTGCTCCTCCTGCTCCTCTTCCTCTTCTTCCTCTTCCTCCTGCTCCTCCTGCTCCTCTTCCTCTTCTTCCTCTTCCTCCTGCTCCTCCTGCTCCTCTTCCTCTTCTTCCTCTTCCTCCTGCTCCTCCTGCTCCTCTTCCTCTTCTTCCTCTTCCTCCTGCTTCTCCTGCTCCTCTTCCTCTTCTTCCTCTTCCTCCTGCTCCTCCTGCTTTTCTTCCTCTTCTTCCTCCTGCTCCTCTTTCTCTTCTTCCTCTTCCTCCTTCTCCTCCTGCTCCTCTTCCTCTTCTTCCTCTTCCTCCTGCTCCTCTTCCTCTTCTTCATCCTCCACCTCTCCTCAGTTCCTCGTCCGCTGTCTTTGTCGTCTTGGAGTCGATTACGTCGACTGACTTTGATTCATAGAGGACGTCATTGGATGAATTTTAAAAACATCCCAGGATTCACTTGTATAAACTATAAGCCACCGTTTCCCTTCACATGTACGTCTCTTTCCTTCAGCCAGTCAGTCATTTAGTCATTAAGTCAGCCAGTCATTCAGTCAGTCAGTTAGCCAGCCAGGCAATCAGCCAAGTAGTCAGTTTGCTAATAAGCCAGCCAAGCAGTCAGTCGCAAGTCAGGCAGTCACTTAGCCAGCCAATGAGTCAGTCAGTCAGTGAGCCAGTCATTCAGTCAGTCAGCCAGTCAGTCATTCGGTCAGTCAGTCAGCCAGTCAGTTATTCAGTTAGCTAGCCCAGCATCTAGTCAGTAAATAAGTCAGCCAAACAGACATCTGCCAGTCAGTCAATCAATAAGTCTCTCAGTCAGCCAATCAGTGAACCAGCCAGTCAGCCAGTCAACATCAGTCAGTCAGTATCCGTAGATCGTTTGCTCAATCATATGACATATTGTAATTAGCCCTGTTGCAATCTGAGGTTGCTTTGGCCATTCCGTAGCATTTTAGACTTTGACTGCATCAACTAGATAACTGTATCTGTGGCCTGTTCTACCTGTCTTACTAGCATAGCTATTTAAACCTGTTTGTTTGTTGTCTGTTTTTTGGGCCCAAGGCTTACTCCACTCTAAGTATCATTGACTGTCTTTCTTTCCCTATCTGTATTTTTTTCATGTTTAGGTGTCCCTATTTAGCGGGATCCATGATCCCTTCTGGGCCTCCTTGTAGCCAGTACATGTCAAACCGTTGCCTTACTGTTTCATTGTTCGTTTTTTTCTCTTCTGATGGTCAGAGAAATAAATGATTGATTGAAATGATTGATTGAAATATCCATAGTTTAACCATACAATTTTTAAAATGCTATTGTTCCCAGCAACTCCAAACTCTGATTGAGCAATCTCAGTCTCTGACAGGTCTAAGACAAATACATATATAAAGGCTACAAACAGCCTGATAATAAACATGTTATATAATAATTATGGACCTTATAATGGATATACATGTATAAAGCATATCTATTATAATATTACATACAATGACTGTGAATACATGGTAACCTGCAAGTCTTGTGTAAGCCTTATATACTTACATACAATTATAATGGATATGGTCAGTGCTTAAGAGTGGTTTGGCTCACAATTGGGTGAGCAGTGGGAACTCAGAAGAAGAGTCTTATTGGAATGCATGTGTTACCAGGGTTCCATCGCATTGGGAACGCAAGCAACGAATTTCGAAAGCAGCAGTGGGAAACGCCGTTCCCACCCACTTTAAACGCTGGATAGGGGCCTATGTAAGGCTAATCACAGTATGTATATAAGGCAATATATATATATATGTGCGCGCACATATATACATGTATATATGCATATATAATGTATGTATATATATGCCTTTATCAATGACATATCCAAGTTTGCTATGGATGCATAATCGTTACAGTAACGCTGATATTTAATAGCTAATACATGTCACAAGACACATATGTGTGTGTATGTATGTATGTATGCGTGCGTGCGTGCGTGCGTGCGTGCGTGCGTGTGTGTGTGTGTGTGTGTGTGTGTGTGTGTGTGTGTGTGCGTGCATTCGTGCGCGCGTGTGTGTGTGTGTGCGTGTGTGTGTGTGTGTGCGTGTGTGTATGTGTGTGTCGGTGTATGTGTGCGTGTATGTGTGTGACGCTTAATTTTTCAGCAGCGTATCTATGGTAACTAAGCCATGTATCTATGGGCGTCGTGGCATATGAACGGAGGAGCGTTGAGTCGACCGCATAGAGCCTATCTATGGCGTCCTCTGGCGACTGATAGGTGATGGTAATAGAGGGAGCGGGGAGAGGAGAGGAGAGGAGAGGAGGGGGAGAGGAGGAGAGGGAGGGGAGCTGGAGGGATGTCATTACCATAAATCAGCATCACGTCCATTAAAAACTATGAACAACGACTCCTATACTCACCGCCGCCAAGAAAACCATCGTTCTCTGACCTCCTACTCTTCCTCCTCCTACTCTTCCTTCTCCTACATTTCATCCTCCTATTATTCCTTCTCTACTCTTCCTCCTCCTCCTACTCTTCCTTCTCCAACTCTTCCTTCTCCTACTCTTCCTCCTCCTTCTCCTCTTCCTACTCTTCCTCCTGGTCTTCGTATACTCGTCTCCTTCCCCTTCTCTTCTTGATCCTATATATCTCCTCCCACGCGTTCGTCCTAAAAGGCCTATGTATTGTTACAGGCAGGTGTCTGGTGTAGATAAGTGGGACTGAGGTGCCTGTAACACATGTTAAGACACCTGTGTGGAGGCGGCAAAGGGAGGATTCGTCAGGGACGATCTTTGAACTAAAATAGTATAATAAAAAGAACCAATAGTAAAAACAAAGTTTTTTACTATATCCATCTAGTATCCTATAATCCGTCATATTAAGCAGTTACCTCTACAAATATATAGTCCGCGTTCATTTTACAACATAGCGTCCGTTTAATCAAGCACCGCACCCGTTTCTGTTGCAGCCAATGGCAACGCTGGCCAATCACAACGCTGCGTGTCGGAAAAGGGGATTCCCCGATTCGAAAAGTTGAGTCCCCGATTCTATAAGCTAGCCTTTTTGGGGAGCTGAAATTTTGATAGAATGAAGTGTGTGCGAGGGCGAGTCTGTCTGCCAAGTTTCACGACGATTGAATGATTGTAAGTGATCGAACTAGTCGTCGCAAGATTTGACTTTTTAGCCTGTGGCTCAAGCAAGCAATCAAGCAAGATTGCAAGATTGCAAGCAAGCAAGATTCCCCCAAGTTAAACTAGATGGATAATAAAAAGGAAGTGTTAATATAGTCTCGTGGAGAGAGAGAGAGAGAGAGAGAGAGAGAGAGAGAGAGAGAGAGAGAGAGAGAGAGAGAGAGAGAGAGAGAGAGAGAGAGAGAGAGAGAGAGAGACAGACAGACAGACAGAGAGAGAGAGAGAGAGAGAGAGAGAGAGACAAACAGACAGAGACAGACAGAGACAGAGAGACCGAGACAGAGACAGAGACAGAGAAAGAGAGACATTTGTGTAGTGGGAGATCTTGTTTTTGCAGTTATCGTTGTTAGATTTGAAATTCAAGACGACAGACAGTTAAATTATGCAACTGATTAACTCCTAAAGGAACGATAATTGTGCAGAAAATGTGAAATGGTTCGTTTTTCTTTTCTTTAAAATTCTCAGTAAAACCACGATGGTTCCTCTTTAATGTAAAAAACACAGCGCTCGTGAATAAGCTGGTGCCCCAGCGCTCGTGAATAAGCTGGAGCCCTGCGCTTGGCTTTCGAGTGGCGCTTTAGAAGTTTGGAGAATACGATTACGATTACGATTGAATATTAAACTATGCGTACCCATGCATTGCTTCGCTGTGATTATCTAATATAAACCATTCACTCATGAACCTTTTCCCATTTATCTGTATTTAATATATATATATACACATACACAGCACTTTTGTGAGGTACCTGAAAGGTCCTATATTAAATGACTTGATACATACATACATACATATGTTTATGCATATATAATTATATATATATATCATACATACACGTTTATGTATGTATGTATGTATGTATGTATGTATGCATTGTTAGAGGTCCCCTCTAGTTCTGAGCTAACTAGATAATACAAGTCTAGGTATGATAAAATATCTCGCTTTATTTACAAGTGCTAACAGAAAAATATACAAACGTATTCCATGTGCAAACGTCAAACGTTGAAACGATACAGGAAAACCATTGCAGCTCCTCGTTCAACATCAACATCAAGACATCAACGACAAAGGATAGAAAACCTTGTGCGGTTTTAAACTATCTTAACTAGATACAACTCGAGACTTGACGGTCTTAACTAAACCAAGACCTCGTCAGGCCAAAACTTTTCCCGTAAAGCTCTCTTAACTAACTCTCTGACTCTCACATCCTCTGCCTAAACACCAGAGGTACGAAACATGATGGCTCTAAAACTAGTCATCCGTGACAACACACCTTCTTACCAACTAGTCAAGCAGAACATTGCTGACCTTGACAATAGCCTCTGCCTATGTATAAATATTCTACTTATCAGGGAGCGACATACAACAGTATGTATGTATGTATGTATGAGCACCTGTTATAGCGCCCCTTCAAGATTTCTACTCAGAGGCGCTCCCGACTACAGCGCGGACGCTGAATCGGAGTTTCACGCCGAAGCGCATGAGCAATTGCGAGTGAAGGACTTGCCCAGGGTCCCTACGCGGCGGCTTGAGGTGGATTCGAACCCGCAACCCTCCAGCACCACTGCGCCCCACTATATTTAGACTCGTGTAAAGCGTCTTTTATAAGTAACTTCTTATACATGTGCTTAAAGTGTTCATAATATAGGAATGCGGAAAGAGACGAAGTGGCAATCAACAAACAGAGGGAATTGACTTTCAAGAACCGAATGATCTATTGGCGGCGGGAAGCTCATATTTTCGGATCACTTTTCCTCTTCCACTTCCGCCTCTTCTTCCTCTTCCTCTTCCGCTTCCTCTCCATACATCTCTTCCCTCCTCTTCCTCTCTCCATCGACTTTACATCGTCAGCGCATGACAACTCTACCGTCATGATCATCTGTTACCGTCTGCTGTTGTCTCCGTGCATAGGTCGCTGTTGGAACGGAATTGGCCAAATGAATGAGGCACTTAAGCAGCGTCTATGCTCAGAAAAGATGTGTGACATCCCGTCTGAAATACTTCGCGTGGTAGTATAGGAATAATTGCGGCCAGATCATGGGGAGGGGTCATCTCTGTATCCTTGCATCCATCTGCCTATTATTATTATTATTGTTATTGTTATTGTTATTATAATTGCTTATCATTATTACTATTATTATTATTATTTTTTTTTCGCCCGAGGTAGAAAAGATCCATCAGGCTCTAAGAAACTAAACTAAGCTTACTGTGTCAAAGGTTATTATTATTATTATTATTATTATTATTATTATTATTATTATTATTATTATTATTATTATTATTATTATTATTATTATTATTATTATTATTATGTTGTTGTTGTTGTTGTTGTCATCGTCATCGTCGTTATCATCACGATTACAAACAGCCATGAACCATCGTATCATCATCTCGCTATAGCATTCATTCGTAATTTTTTGCTCTTTCACATCATCATCATCATCATCATCATCATCATCATCATCATCATCATCACCACCACCACCACCACCACCACCACCACCACCCATCCATCTATCCATCCATCCATCCATTCCATCCATTTCCATTGAGTATTTGATTTATCTCCCATCTATTCATTTCATCCGTCTCTCCATCCATCCATCCATTCCATCCTCCCATCCATCCATCCATTCCATCGAGTACTTGATTTATCTCCCGTTGATCAGATCTTCCCTATCTCCCTGACCTTGTCTTCACGACCCCTTCCACTCTTCCCTATATATAAGCATCGATAGTGCAATCGCATTTACGCCTGGATACATTTTACGGCGCTACATAAATTATCGTTGTCTGTTTGCCTCCTTATCTCTCCCGATTGGACCATGATCGCCATCTGTTGAAGTGCCTCTATCCGTATGCTTGCGTCTGACCGTCTGTCTTCCCGTTTGTCTGTTGGAATTGTTCTATGTGCATTTTGGGGCCCGATAGCGCATTGGATAGCACACTGGCATAGAGAGCGAGAGGTACCGAGTTCGAGCCCCGTATAGGGCGGACGTGCTTTGTAGGCTGCTATTAGCGCCGTGTATTGCAGGCTGTCTGTTCTGTTAGTAGTTAAGATTTATGTCTTCTGTCATTTGTGTTCTTGTGAATTGTTTCAATTGCATAACATGTAAATGTACAGCGCAGTGCGTTTGTCAGGCGTTTCAATAAAGAAAAGATTATTATTATAAAAAAAAATCCAGTAAGCGTATACAAATAAAACGTGTCTTAAATAATTTCGAATCTATTACCAAATGTAATAAGACATTGTCACATTCTTCGATTTACGTTCTTAGCATTCGGCAAAATCGCTATTTCCAATGGGCGCAAAAACTTCACGGCCTAGATTGTTGCTAAACTTTTTTCTTGAGATAAACCTTATAGATCGAGAAATTACTTATTCATCGCGTCAGCGCCAGAAATGTTCCGGGCTTTGAATCCCAGCGCACCGTGCGGAAATGAGAATTCATCGTCAGGGCCATGTTGCCAACTAGAAAAGGTTGTCTGGTTGGTGGATTACTGATGTCTTATGTGTGCTTCAGCTGCAAGATCCTTCAACCCAGGACCATGTCTCTGTGGAAACGGTTGGTTTAGTCATGCACAGTAGATGAGTTCCCTATCTCTACTAATGGATAGGTACCATACTTCTACTTTCGGCTAGCACGGCGGTCCGTACACAGGGACTAGTGTTGTTTTAATAATGTCTCAATTTTAGTTTCAGTTTTAGTTATGATTGTTAGTCTTCATTTTTAGTTTTAGTTTTAGTTTTTATTGTGTGTCAATATTAGTTTTAGTTTTCGTTTTAGTTTTTATTGATTAATTTTCGTTTTAGTTTTAGTTTTAGTAAGCTAATTTTAGTTTTAGTTTTAGTAAGTTTATTTCAGTTTTAGTTGTAGTAATTTAATTTCAGATTAAGTTTTATCAATTATTTTATTCCATTTAAATCTTATACACAAAAACTAAATATTCAGGGTTTGGTTGTCCCAGCACCACCAGTCACTTGAAATTTGGTAATTTCGCATATAAGTGTTCTTAATTATTCGCCATTTATTGTATGGGTTTTAACGTTGGTCGAATACAAGTTGGATTGACGAAAAGAATTCTTGCGAAATAGTTGTCGGATTGATGAATTCTTAGCAGAAAGCAAATAAAGAAAAACTGGAAGTAGCAACATCTCGTTCTCGTTCTCCTTGCGTGTCTTAAAATAGATGAATAAATGCTAGCAGAGCATACCGTTTGCACATAATGCACACGGCAGTAGGCCTACAATACAAATGGTAAATTATGGAAGTAAAGAAAAATTACACAAAAATTATTTTTTGATAAATATAGTTTTAGTTTTCGTTTGATCAATTTTCGTTTCGTTTCAGTTTTTATTGTTACAAATTTCGTTTTAGTTTTAGTTTTCGTTGTCTGCTTATTTTAGTTTTAGTTTTAGTTTTCGTCAACGAAAACGTTCAATTTTCGTTAATTGCAATTTTCGTTTTCGTTTTCGTTGACGAAAACAACACTAACAGGGACTTTAAATGGCGTGACGCCCATTCAAACGGGCAGCGGTGATGAAGGATCTCACCGATCAATTCATTGAAAAATGTATGAGCAGGGTGGAGGTCATACGATCGCTAACTAAAAGCGTGTACATTTACATTTGCTTTTCGTTCATTTGATCTAAACCCAAGACATTTCAAAGATAGGGTTGAAATGAAAATATGCTGCTTTCAGTGGTTTATTTGACCTTGACATGTTATTTCTTGCCAGTTCAGTTGATGGTACGCTTTTCTCAGCATCAGTTGCAGTCGTGCAAACTTCGATGCGTTTACATGAGGCGTGATATTATGCTTTGGGGTTTTCGTTCGTTGTAAGTACACAGTGCTGTGTTGTTTGACTTGTGGATTGCATTTCACTCTCGCAGCAGCATTAACAATTGTGCAGTGTATTTAAGTTCATATGACCGGTCTTTTCTCAGCGTTTGTATACCGTGATGCAGAAACTAAGTCTTTACTTCAATAGAAGCTGGATTGATGAAAATAATTGTTACCGTAAATAGCAGATGGATTTATGAGAATAATAAAAGTTGGATTGATCAAAAATACTTTTTTGCTCAAATATAAGTTGGATTGATAATTTTTTTTTAAATTAAATGGAAGTTGGATTGATGAAAATAATTTTTTGATGAAAAAAATGGAAGCTGAATTGATGACAGTTATCACGGACATTGGTATTTGGTAGATTGCTTACTTACCAGCGTCAAGTGCGGCATTGAGGGCATTACAATATTTTCGCAATGTAAACTACGGGATAACCAAAATTAATCGAAAATTAATCAGGTCCATCTTTTTAAACAAAAACCGACGACTACCGGAAGCGCAGGGCCTGGTGGGAAACGAGGCGTTTGATGGGAAGCGCAAGGCCTGATGGGAAGCTTGGAGTCTGAGGGGGAGCGCATGGCCTTATGGGAAGCGCAGGGCCTGATGGGAAGAGTGGAGTTTGAGGGGGCGCATGGCCTTATGGGAAGCGTGGAGTCTGAGGGAGAGCGCAGCGCCTGATGGGAAGCTTGGAGTCTGATGGGGTCTGTGTGGGGTCTGATGAGAATCGAGTTGTCTTGATTTGTTCAGTGAAGCGAGAAACGTCGTCGTCGTCGATGTTTTCATTCAATGTATATACACCAAACAGTGATTCATTCAGAGGCCATCCCAAAATCAAGATGCCACGGGGAGTCTCAATGAACGACCGCTGCTTCTGCTGCTCTTGAGGGTGTATACCGGGGGCCCCTGCCTTCCACCCTTCCCACCGTCCGTTGGTCCGTCGGCCGAGTGGGGGCGGTGGCCACTGCTGCCGTCCCTCCTCCTTCGATCCCTGTACATGGAAGAGTCATTTATGCGGGAGTCCGACCCTCAGGGCGATTTCATCTCGTCTCATCACGAAACTACAATATGAGAGCCATATATGATGATTTTCGCCGACCAAATTGCCTCGCCCGTACGTCCGGGTGGCAATTTCGTCCTCCGAAGCCTCTATACTAGGAGCCGACGGCTTAATATCACCCCTTCCCCGCCGTCCCCTCTTCCCCTCCCAAATCTCACCCTCTCCTTTCCCGACTCCAATTGCCTAGGATGCGCCTTGCCATGCACTGGCTTCCAGTTGACAGGACTAATAAACACCACCGTAGATATGAAGACAGGAGCGGCATATCTGCCACAATACATATCTGCCTGCTTGTCCGTCTTGTTCCGTTCGTCTGTCTGTCTATCTGTCTGTCTGTATGTCTGAATCTCCGTCTCTTTGTATCATTGTCTCCGATCTTTGTCCGGCTGAGATCTGTTGGTCGATGATGTGGCGTGAAACGACCTTTAGACGCCAGTAGTAGGACCGCGGGAGAAGGCTAAGCCCCAGATTGCCAGAGGTGCTTGTATGGGATCGGCCGACCAAGGGACACTGCAAATACGCGAACGTACAAACAGTTTTTTGCTATTTTTTTTATATGACTTCGTGATAACAATATGACGAGTTGCCATCGATGGGGCTTACTGCAGATAACCAGGGACTACTCTTTTTCAGTGCAGATATGGAGTTGGGTAGGCTGTCATCACGGGATTCGACCGCTGGTAATTCTGAGAATGTTCTTTTGCGAATCCGAACAATTTCCAGCAAGAAGTTAACCAGCATATTATAAATTAATATAAACAACTTTTATTGTATTGTATTTTCGTTTATTCAATCAAAGATTGTTGTCAGAACGCAACAAGTTACAATAATTGTTCTGGATGTAGCAGTTATACTTAGATCTAGCCTTGTTAATTACAATATATGAATTCCCAGCCAGATGTTATCCTGCATTTTAAATTAATATATGAGCAATTTAGATCTATAGTTTTGTGAATTACAATGCATGAATTGGTTTTGAAAGCCAACAAAGCAATACCGGTATGTGAAAAATTGTAGTTATGGTTGACTCGAGGGAATTCTGAGCAGCGTGGAGGGAACAATTGCGTTAAGTTCCTCTTAGGAGCAAACCTGAGCAATCAATCGATCAAAAGAAACTTGATATAGCGCTCCTTCAAGATATCTACTCAGAGGCGCTGGAGTGCAGTACCGAGTCAACTATGGTAGGACTATATATATGCAAAGTCCAACACATGTAGGACAGGCACTGTATGCATATGAATGATATGCTCGAGTTGTCTCGCCGCACAGTTTGTACAGTTCATAGTCATGGGCATACAGTCATACACGTATAAATATGGGAAATCCATGATTACGATAGCACGACCACCCTCTTGAATTCCGCAAATATATAGCCTATGGTTCTTCCGTCAGTATTGTCACCCACCCGCCACCATCTGTCTTAGGCTGTTCTATCTATCACCCTTCGGGCTTTCCACTCAAAATTAAAATCTCATCTCTTCAAGAATTCCTACCTTTACTCATGTGATTATCGTCCGACTTCCAATCTTCCTCAACAAGGAATCAATCATCGAATCGCAGTCACCAGATGCTGCGTGTTTTCCCTAGATTATAGCGTATGACGCTCTAGAACAAAATAAATGGGCAGAACATCAAACTTTGGCTCTATACACACTATATGCGTTGCTACCATACCTCTACAGTTACGAGAGTAGGATCAGTGGATCGCCGCAGAGATCCTGAATAAGATGTTCAACTGTACCTACGATATGTGGTGCCTCAGGATGATTCTGTGGATTGCGTATACGTAGACCATATCAACAACTTGGCGATTATGAGAAAAACGAAGCTGCCGGTCAGAGAAAGAGAGACAGAGAGACAGAGACGATACAGAGAGAGTAATCCAACGTTTGCGCATAACAGTGACAATACTAAATCCAACACGTGTTGTAGCCTAATTGTTGCTCGTTACCAAGATTGCAACTATCATCGTTAGCGGTATAACTACAGATGCTGAAGGTGATGCTAATTGCTGACCTATTAGCAATTAGCTAGGCATAGCCTACTGCTGCCCGACGGCGTTCTGGACCTATCTCTGTACAACATTATTGGATATATCTCGAAGAAATCAAAACGAGCTTAATATGTACTGTATGTTCGTTTCGTTTATTCAGGGTCCTGCTGACATACCGAAATAAGTACCGCATCACACAAAAGGTGACGATAGTTTTTGTAGCTCCTTTCATGTTATGTAATACACCGTTGAATCACAGAAAATGGCTTTATTAAGAAATTCATCATTCTTTCCAGAACAGCATCTTACAAACTATAAAAAAAATCGTTTAAGGATACTTGATTCTTCATACATGACAGACAGAGTTGGATATATAGAACAGAAAAATTCTCAATCAAGTGCCCAACGTTCATTTACTCTGTAGGCATATAAGGGATATTTGTGATGCTGCACGGAAAATGCAGATAAAAGAACCTCGTCATGGTTTTGCAAAATACTCATAAGGCTTACAAGGTTGACAATATAATCGAATATTATTAAAGATATAATATCAGTGCATATTTTAACGAATTTGGACTACTGGGACAAAGTCTGCTATTCTACTTTCAATGTTATTGGAAACTAACATTGAAAGTAGAGTATTACATGGGACAATCACCAAAAATACTGGTGCAAATCCTAAAACTACTGGGACATTTGTCCCAGTAGTTATACAGTTAAAATATGCACTGAATAATATTATAAAAAGAACAGGCTTGTCCGAATATTTCAATTAAGTTGCCGGTATTATTGCAATAAATCTCAGTTTCGCACAATATGGACATCGCGCTGAATAGTTCTATAGTCAAGGAACTCGATGAGAGGATTTCTGCACCGGAACTTAGACGTGACAGTGAAATGAATGTATTTAAACTAAAAGCAATAGACAAAATTAAACCAGTGATTAAAATCATAGACCCTAGACCACTTAGTACCATACAGGTAATTAGTGGCGTCTAACCCCCCTGGGTGGAGTGGGAGAACAAACTCCCCTCTCGGCTGACTTAAATATAAGAGACTCTGAAGTCACTGAGAACTGTAAATTAATATGCAGAAATCAACCACCCCAGTTTATGTCAAAAACAGTAAACCTCATTCTGCAGCCGTGGGAGATCGTAACTTCTCCCAACCTCCATTGGTAGACGTCACTGCAGGTAACATTGGGGAAAGGCAGAAAGACAGACAACTTTAGTTAACAAGAAAGAAAGAGAGAAGGAAAGAAAGAAAGAAAGGAAGAAAGAAAAGAAGATGGATAGAATTATGCAGAGAAAGATAAATACAGAGCAGAAAAGAATGAATAAACACTGACACAAACATCAACACTACCCGTCAGACAAACTCACAGACATATAAGGCAAGCAGACAGACAGACAAACAGACAGACAGACAAACGTAATGGAAGATTTATTCAAACTGACAAGAGGCGATTTTAATGCGATTCTGGGCTTTCTTCAGTGCTACCAGCCGCAGGTACCCCTCGGGCTCTCTTTCCGCACGGCCTAGCAGCCAGCAGGCAGGCAGGCAACACCAGCCGTCTTCCACTGTGGGTGAAACCCCATCATAGCCCTCGAGGAAGACATTGATGAGTACCAATCAATCAACCGATAGCCGTCCTGACATCTAGCGCTCGGCGAGCTTCTTGAACCCTGCCGAGAACCGTTGGACGTCGCCTCGCTCTGCATGCACGACGATGAAAGCCCGGCAGCTACTACGACGGCGACCGATTTTTATAGCGCATTTTACGGCCTGCCCTGTCGTCGATCGATGAGCGACACTTCCTGCCGCACAATATGATCTTTGTCTTATCTTCCGGCGGTCGCTTGGAGGAGACACTTGCGCATGCTCACACCGAACGGTTGGGGGATTCCTGGCGCTATATAATGGCGTTACCATGCAGCGGCACCGAAATCCTTACGATAGAATATTCTCGGAGGGGAGAAGGACGACTGTTCGCCTGATCCACCTAATCTAATCTAATCTAATCTAATCTAATCTAATCTAATCTAATCTAATCTAATCTTATCTGATCTTATCTAATCTAATCTCATCTAATGATTAGATTAGATTAGATTCTAATCTATTCTATCCTATTCTATTCTGATATGATGGTGATGGTGGTGGTCGTGATGATGATGATGATGATGATGATGATGATGATGATGATGATGATGGTGGTGATGATGGTGATGGTGTTGGTGGTGATGATGGTGATGGTGTTGGTGGTGGTGGTGGCGATGGTGGTGGTGGTGATGATGATGATGATGATGATGATGATGATGATGATGATGATGATGATGATGATGGTGATGATGGTGATGGTGTTGGTGGTGATGATGGTGATGGTGTTGGTGGTGGTGGTGGCGATGGTGGTGGTGGTGGTGGTGATGATGATGATGATGATGATGATGATGATGATGATGATGATGAGGGGTTGTGGTGGTGGTGGTGGTGGTGGTGAGGCTGCTGCTACTGCTGCTGCTGCTGATGATGATGATGATGATGATGATGATGATGATGATGATGATGATGATGATGATGATGATGATGATGATGATGATGATGAGTTCTCTGCCCGAAGGCAGGCCCATTGGCCTTCATGCCCACCATTGGGATGAGATGAGTGAGGTGGTTTCCCGTTGCCTTCCTCACAGACAATTGTGGGTGAGCAACTTGTCGAGGGTCGCAACGCAGTGGCTTGAGGTAGATTCGAAATAGTCTTTTCTTATATATTCTATCTTCTACCTTACCGTTAACTGGTGTTAAGCTAGCTTGTCGTTACTCACGTAAGCTACTTACCGTTCGGTATTATTTGGCCTACTTACTATACGACTTCATCTCTAAGGCCTACGTATCGTAAACAGAGGCATGTGCACCACCGTTTATACGTCAGAGGGCTTGGTAGAATTCTAACTTCAAAAATAGATTCCGTGACGTTCTTTAGTAAGTTATATCCTATAAACTGTTTAGTTTATTTCCTTTGTTTATTTGTGGATTTAACGTGTTCTCGAATCGTTAAAGCTGTCACTGTTTTTCAGAGCATGCAGGGTCTGGTTAAGTGATGTGCTGTGGGAAAAGCAGCGAGCAGTATTGTTGTGGTCATATATTTTGCAGATGACAAACTCATAGTTCGGCGTTATGTGAATTATTTATTCTCCTCTAACCGGCCTCTTAGTAGAATGTCTCTGGAGATACCGAGTCGCCTAATGGCTCTTCACTGTACGTGTGTTAACAGCCTCTGGCAGAAATGAAAGTCCAAAGCTATACGTGCAATGACGATGACGATGATGGTGATGGTGATGGTGATGATGATGATGATGATGATGATGATGATGATGATGATGATGATGATGATGATGATGATGATGACGACGATGATAATAATATATAATAATAATAATAATAATAATAATAATAATAATAATAATAATAATAATTATAATAATAATAATAATAATAATAATAATATCTTCGTTTGATATTTTCAAACTGACAACTACGCAGTATGATTACAAATCAGTATGAACGGATGATCACAAGTTATTACAGGAGTCGAATTTTAACTGTATACGGCAGCCATGCAAGGCACCCATCACATTTTACCAACGCGCCATCTCGCGGATGATAGGCTGAGTGGACCTTTGGGAGGGTGTGGGATGCGATCCCGCTTTCTACTGCTCTTCACGCCAGTGATGTTACTGATGACGACGACGACGACAATGACGATGAAGGTGATGATGATGATGGTGGTGGTGATGGTGGTGGGGGGTGCCGGTAGAGTGAAATACTTCGCAGAATAGTGTATGATTGAAGCAGACATGATCGATTCTCCATACTGTGGTCTTGGAATTACTGCATTGGCTGCTCATCGCTGTAATCGGATACGGGAGATGGAAAGCATATGAAAGAATGATTCATTATTTAAATTGGAGGTTGATGCCGAGATAAAAATCGTTTGCTGAGGCTGCATAAACCGTTTCCAGAGCAGTTTCGAGACTTCAGTCAACCGATGTTGGACTGAATTTTCCTCTGAAGTTAGTATCTGTTGTTCGTGTCCGGCCTTGACCACATCTTTTGTCCAGCGCATGGACTGGCCCTCTACATTTGCGACTGTCTCGTGTGCCTCACGCATTGACTATTGTAACTCTCTATTAATTGGGCTTTCTAAGGTTCCTCTGTCCTCTGTGCAATCTGTCTTAAACGCTGCAGCCAGACTTATTGCACGGCTTCCTCGATACTCATGCAGCTACACATACATAATTAATGATCTTCACTGGCTCCCTGTCTCGGCTCGAATCAAATACAAGGTTAGTTACTAAGTCCAAGCAGGGCTTAGCGCCTAGGTACCTCTGTGACTTGATGTGTAAGCCGCTCTCTGCATGTTCTTCTCGCCCTCTTCGTTCTGCTGACCGGCTTGATCTCTTCGTACCTCGGTCGCGAACCTCGTTAACCAGCATCGTGCTTTCGCTAAGGTGGGTACTTCAATATGGAATGACCGTCGCCATCCAATAAGCCTGTTCAGCATTAGCAATGCGCATGCGCAGCCCTTTCAGTTTTACTTCCGGGGTGAAGGTCACCGTTCACAAACAAACAGAATGCTGCCGTTAGCGACGTTGTTATGATCTAGTTTATGATCTATAATATATACAGAAATTTTCTATAAACTAGTAACGAATAATATCAAATATTTGCGTCAAAACTAGATCATAACAACGTCGCTAACGGCAGCATTCTGTTTGTTTGTGAACGGTGACCTTCACCTCGGAAGTAAAACTGAAAGGGCTGCGCATGCGTATTTATAATTAAATTTAATGCTGAACTGGCTTATTCGTAGCAGGACTCTGGATGGGATTTCACTGGCATCTCTTCGCTGCTTAAAGACCTTTCTTTTTTCTCGGGCCTGTCACGCTGAGAGCGCTTCTGAATAGCTCTGCTGTGAGAAGCGCTTTACAAATGTTCAGATTAGATTAGATTAGATTAGATTAGATTAGATTAGATTAGATTAGATTAGATTAGATTAGATTAGATTAGACTCCATAGAAGTCCTGATTGTGCTAGAGTGTTGGTTGGTCAGCCTCTGGTCAGATGGACACTCAGCCTCTTGGTCAAATTGTTGGCCATTGTCTCGGTCATTTAATCAATGAGCCATTGTTTACCTGACCGACCGATTGACAAGTGGACGAACAGACCAAAGGAGATCAAAGGAAAAACAATCGGTCTGCTCATTCGACCGATGATCACTCGGCTGATCACTTCATTGATCAGCCTGGTATACTCGGACGCGGTTGATTAGCTCACTGGTCACTCAAGTGGTCAACCATGCAGTTGGTCAGTCCGTTGGTCAATCTGTTTGTCAATCGCCCGTTGGTGAAACTGTCTCTTGTTGAGTTCTGTATTCAGTCAGTCCAGGGCCGCATTAAGGGGGCGCTAATTAAAGGTGCTGCAAAACCCGGTCCCGAAGTTTTGAGGGTCCAGCATTTTCGGAAGTGAAGAATTTTTTTAATGTGCTTGTTATTAACTTAGGCCTACTGGTAAATCTGGCGAAAATGCTGCGACATAATTAAATACGAAGTAATAATTAATTTAATTACTTATAGGGGCCTATAGTTATTTGGCAAATAAATTCGAAGTCACAATTAATTTTGTAGTAATTTACCTGACATTAATCCTTGCGTGTATACAGATAGTAATATAACGTTAATTGTGTATTGTGTCTTTAGGCAGTTAATACTCACTAGTATTGTATTGTATTGTATTGCATTTGTTAATTTATATAGCGCCGCTTACATCAGTGGCCATTCAGTAGCGCTTTCAGTGCGAGAACCCCTAGAGAAGAAGAAGGCTTTGAGAAGAGAGAAGGCGGTAGAAAGAGACCCAGAAAGAATAGTAACACGTAGAGAGGAAGGAAGGGCATTCCATAGGGAGGGTCCAATAGTGGCAAAAGATCTAGTTTGGGCCATAGGCCTAGTGTTCCTAACTCGTGAAACAAAAAGAGTATGCCTGGCCATCGAGCGGAGAGGTCGATGAGAAACTGAAGAGAGAGGGGAGCTAATGTGATCCCTAAGATATTTAGGAGCAATGCCCAATTTGGACTTAAGGACTAGGACAAGAACTTTGAACTGAATTCGGGCGTGAGAGGAAGCCAGTCGTCGCTCGAGAAGTAGACTGTTCTATGTGCACTTTTGGTGAAACGGAGAAAATCGAAAAAGAAAGTTTAGTCACTTAGAATTTAGCACTGAAAACTCTTAGATGGGACAAAATAGAGAAAGAATGTTTAGAAAACATTTATGTGGACATCGGCACCTTTAAACAATCACGACGATTTAAGCCTCTTGCATAAGAAAACATAATTTGAAGGCAACTTTCGGAATTTGTTCAAATAGAACAAAATATTACTAAAATAGCTCTATACAATTAAATGTTATGATGTTCGTCATTACATGGAACATTATAATTATTAGCGAAATGAATTATGACTGTCGCTGTAATTAGTTATAAAAGTACATTATATAATAATTCTAGAGAAAAAGCTATCTTTGTAATATCATTTTTAACTGTGATACTTGCTATCATTGTATAGGCCCTGTATGTGTATTAATTTCGAATTAGTCTCTCCATTTTGTCTCTTTATGTAATATTTTATTTATTATCCTTCTGTAACGGAACACGATTACTATTATAATGTTCTATATGCATGTGCGAATCACAGTTTGCCGTTCAGACCACGTGACCGTAATAGAACAAGATAATCCTGGATCATGTGTATAATAATCAAGAAATAGCGTGTTCTGTAATATCCACGTGATTAAATCTCTGGAATATAATTGGTTGTGGTTCACATAGAATATTATAATGCCTATCAGTTGGTAAGAATATGCAAATAGAATAAAATACTTCTGTTGTTTTCCCAGCAAAGGCACCATTTCAACAAGCGCCATTTTGCACGAAGATAGAACAAATTACCCTGAATCGGACAGTGTGTCTAACTCAAAAGTAAACAAAACTGCAGATAGAACACTATAATTCTCAGGCGGCGCAGTGTAATTGGTTGATCATAAACGAGGAGATATGGGAGAATTTAGTAGACATGTTACAAATATGTGCGTGGTGGACCAGTGGTTGTCAGAAGGGACCTTTGGAAGGAAATCACGCATTATCACAGCACCCGGGTCCGCACTAGCCTTAATGAGTCAGTCAGTTGGTCAGTACTGTTGTTGGTAAGTCAGTTGGTCATTGTTTTAATCAGTCTGTTGGTCAGTTGTTGGTAAGTCGGTTGGTCATTGTTTTAATCAGTCTGCTAGTCAGTCCGTTTGCTGTTGGTCAGTTAGCTGTTGGTCAGTTAGCTGTTGGTCAGTGGGGCGATCGCGGGAGCTGAAGTGTCTGCCAGTGGACAATGAACCGACGTTTGTCAGAGATGAGGTGAAGCACAAACAGCGTCCGTCCGAAGGCGATTGGCTCTATTAATCAGCTCCCCACCCCATAAACACCCTCCTCCGCCCTTCCCTCCGTCCCTCCGTCTCTCCCTCCGTCCCTCCGTCCGTCCCTCCGTCTCTCCCTCCGTCCATCTGCGTGTCCGTCCGTCCACCCATCATTGGTCAGTGAGAGGCTGACTGACCACGCGGCGGAGGAAGGATGTTTTTTTTTTAGCTCGGCATCAATTTCATGGCCAATAAATCGGAGCCGGACCTGTCTGAGCAGAACGCCCCGTCCGTTTGCCGTTCGTCCACCGAACGTCGTCTCATCCTCTCCATCCTCCTCCTCCTCTTCCTCTCCGTCCTCCTCTTCCTCTCCATCCTCCTCCTCTTCCTCTCCATCCTCCTCTTCCTCTCCATCCTCCTTCTCTTCCTATTCTTCTCCTCATCCGTGCTCCTCCATCCTCGCCTAAGCACGTCCTCCATTCTCCTTCCTTTTCATCCGTGTCCTCTTCCGTCCTTCTCCCTCTTGCTCTGCTCTCCTGCACTCCACCTCTTCCTCTTCATCTTCCTTCTGCTCAGCTTTTGCCGCGTCGTACATTGGAGAACAGCCGGTGCAGATAGGACTAGGACGAGGTGGAGTAGTAAGAGGAGTAGGAGGAGTAGGAGGGGAAGAGGAGTAGGAGAAGAAGGACGAGATGGAGTAGTAAGAGGAGGAGGAGGAAGAGGAGGAAGGTAGGATGAGATGGAGTAGTAACATGAGAAGGAGGTGGGACAGGAGAAGGACGAGGTGAAGTTACAAGAGGAGGAAGAGGAGGAGGAAGAACAAGAGGAGGCAGAGGAGGAGGACGAGATGGAGTAGTAAGAGAAGGAGAAGGAAGAGGAGTAGGAGGGCATACGGCGAGATGGAGTAGTAAGAGGAGTTGGAGGTGGAAGAGGAAGAAGTGGAGGAAGAGGAGGAAGGTAGGATGAGATGGAGTAGTAACATGAGAAGGAGGTGGGACAGGAGAAGGACGAGGTGAAGTTACAAGAGGAGGAAGAGGAGGAGGAGGAAGAACAAGAGGAGGCAGAGGAGGAGGACGAGATGGAGTAGTAAGAGGAGGAGAAGGAGGAGGAGGAGGAGGAGTAGGAGAAGGAGGAAAAGGACGAGGTGGTGCAGCAAGAGGAGGAGAAGGGCGAGATGTTGGAGTCCGGGGGGCGAGTGGTTCAGACATCTGGTGCAATCGAAAGACGAAGGGAGAGAACGCGGGTGACCACATGTCGAAATGTAATTGCCTGGTCTAGTCGTGTGCACTTAACCAAATCCATCTCATCCTCCTTCGTACAGCTTCGATTAGTTTATATTGCATGTACATTGTACAATGGTACATCTACATTCATAGCATCAATCACCTTTCATAGGGCCAAACACTGCTATATATATTCACAGCGCTCGTGAATAAGCTGGTGCCCTGCGCTTGGCTTTCGAGCGGCGCTTTAGAAGTTTGGAGATTACGATTACGATAATCATTGTTTATTAATTAACAACTACTAGAGAGCCCGTGTCCAGTGCAAAAGACATCAACCAATGGCGGAAAAGACAAGTCGTGATGTCGCTCTCTCTGTCTCTGTCTCTCTGGCTGTGTCTGTCTCTGTCTGTCTCTCTATCTCTTCTTCTTCTTCTTCTTCTTCTTCTTCTTCTTCTTCTTCTTCTTCTTCTTCTTCTTCTTCTTCTTCTTCTTCTCTTCTTCTTCTTCTTCTTCTTCTTCTTCTTCTTCTTCTTCTTCTTCTTCTTCTTCTTCTTCTTCTTCTTCTTCTTCTTCTTCTTCTTCTTCTTCTTCTTCTCTTCTTCTTCTTCTTCTTCTTCTTCTTCTTCTTCTTCTTCTTCTTCTTCTTCTTCTTCTTCTTCTTCTTCTTCTTCTTCTTCTTCTTCTTCTTCTTTCTTCTTTCTTCTTCTTCTTTCTTCTTCTTCTTCTTCTTCTTCTTCTTCTTCTCTCTTCTTCTTCTTCTTCTTCTTCTTCTTCTTCTTCTTCTTCTTCTTCTTCTTCTTCTTCTTCTGTCTGTCTATCTCTCTGTCTGTCTGTCTGTCTGCTTGTCTCTCTCTCTCTCTCTCTTCTCTCTCTCTCTCTCTCTTTGTGCAATATGTGTTCAGTGTAATTGTGTACAGGCTCATATATAAATATACTAAAGTTTAGGCTACTTATTATATCCGAAGAACTAACATTCATATTCGAACAAATGAACGAGCCCTGTGAAATGAGATTTGCGACTGGTGCCCTGAGACTCTCACATGGATAGCAAGAAGCCATTGCCGAGCAGCATGTACCTGAATACGAAGAACAGAGCAGTGTGCAAGACCGATAGGACGCATTGGGATCACAGGCGGAAACGTCGCTCTTCAGTCGAAAACGATGGATTAGGATGCAGGTGCATTGACTACAAAAGATGGAAACGTATTGTCTGCAAAGCATCAGTGGTTAGTCTTGTTGCTGACACCTGTATGATGACAGGCAAATGCGCGGTAAAGACCTCTCTATGCACGCTGCTTAGTGCTGCACATTGTGCACAACAGACGTCATCAGAAGCCGACAATTGCATAGCTGCTAAGACGTCACATTGGTTAGTGACTGTTTAACGATGCTGTGTCATAACATGGATGAGTGCGTCGCCCTCCTCATTTCTCCAGGGACTGGCACTACTACAGGTAGAGTAGTGGCCGAGCTGATGACTGCAATCAGTCTTTATATAGACTTTTACATAATTAAGGATGCTAAATTACTGACGGTTTATGACTCGTGACAGTCTGCAACACAGGATAGCAATAGCTTTTTGCTTTTTTCCATGACGAAAGGGAACATTAGACTGTCACAATGTAGTCATGTTTTGTGTTGATCTTCAGTTTCGTGTGACATTTTTGTAGTTTTTAACAGATGAATGATCTTTTCTGATTTTGACATTTTTATTTTCTGGCTAATTTATCTCTTGTTCGCTGCTCAGAAAAGTTTTAATTAGTTATTTCTCCTTTGTATTTATGTTCGTGCTGTGCTGTGCACTGACGGTGGCTGACCTGTGCGTGTTCGCTTCATGACTCAGATTCATATCCAACAGTCTCACTCGTCTACTGTAATTATGTACGGTCCAACTACCTAGCGCACTTGTGGTCAAACTCTCTCTTAGCCATATTCCTACTAAGTCTAAGAGGGTTGCAGTACTTCGTTTACAGTATTTCATTTTCAGCGTTGGTAAAAATTAAGCTAATTCCGCTGCAAGGAAGCTGCAGCGTGGTCGGCTTGAAAGGTGCTGTCCCATTACCATATATATGTAGGCGTAACTTTGTTTTGTGTTGGTAATGTCTGGTCATCACGGTATCACCACTTTTAAAAGGGAAGAGAGGGAGGCGGGAGAAGAGAAGGAGTGAGGGTAGCGGAGGGTTGGTCACCACCTTTTTGTGGGGCAAAGTTACGACCTTGCTCATTGCCTTCTCGTTTAATATAATTTAAATGCCAGTAGCGTTTTGACAAAGTAGAATTTGAGCTAAGGTGTATACATGTATACATGTTGCCTGCAGTAGGGAAGCAAACACCTCTGAGTAGTTTCCTTGAAGAGGTGCTATATAAATATTTGAATGAATGAATGAAAACTTGAAAGCACTTTTTTATTTCTCCACGGTTCTAAGTTATATAGACCTAAATATGAAGATAACAGATCATCATGCTTTCCTCTATCTGCTGCCTTAAAGAATAGCAACTTGCATGAATTTAGCTGCAATAACACAACTGTTATAAGAGCCTTTATATCATTGAGTGCGTTATTAGATGAAGACCATTGCAATAACTTGTCTGCTTCATACATGATTTACCGCTGATATGTCTTCTATACTAAACCTTCGTGATATCACGAACGTATCAATTGCGTTTTCTTGCTTTTCGAATGAAACAAGAAAATGCAATAGATACGTTTGTCGCATCATCAAGGCTAAGTTGAAGACATATCAGAGGTAATTGGTAAATCATACATAAAGCAGACAAGCCATTGCGGTGGTCTTCATTTTTTTAATAACCTTAGGATATCGATGTTAACAGTCGTGTTCACCTTGTCACCTTGTGCCATCAGTTCGTGGAACTCTAGCGACCGTCGTGACCAGCTTCCTTCAATCCTCCCTGCTTCGTACCGCGTCCCTTAGTTGTGCAAGGAAAACATCGCTCATCGCTGTTATCACACCAAAATTGATGCGAGTTAATTTATTTATTTATTAAGGTCACTTGTTATAGCGCCCCTTCAAGATTTCTACTCAGAGGCGCTCCCGACTACAGCGCGGACACTGAATCGGAGTTTCACGCAGAAGCGCATGAGCAATTGCAAGTGAAGGACTTGCCCAAGGTCCCTACGCGGCGGCTTGAGGTGGATTCGAACCCGCAACCCTCCGGCTGCAAGGCACCGAACATACCCCTACACCACCGCGCCCCACAAAGTTGTTCTTTAAGGCGTGTGAATACCTGACAACAGTTCACTATTCAACAATAATTTATTGCAGTCAAAATAGGTTTCCGAGTTTTACACTGAGAAGAGCAGAGAGCTGTTGTTTGCTGGTAGTGCAAGATGTTCCTGCAGTTTTCTTTAAACTCATTTTCACGGCTCATTTATTTTATGTTGCTCGTTTTATTTCTTAAGCATGCAAACGCAGCTGTTTTCATACTTTCAGCCCACAATGTACGATCTTGTCCGTTTTGTTCGTGTCTAATCAGTAATCGCCTCTGCGCTACTCAGGACAATTTGCAATTTTTCTCTGGCTTCCTTTCTGACGTATGCGCGCCACGTTTAGCCCACCATCTTGATGTAAAATCGTCTCTTCGCTGTTTCTTCTACCGTATGATATGTTTAATACTTGCAGGTCGTTACACTATACCCCCCCCCAGTGGCGGCGCCAGGATTTCAGGTTTGGGGGGGCTAAAGCTAAAAAAACCTTCCCTTTTGTCCCCTCCTCTCTGTGATTTACAGTGATTTCCCACTTTTGGGGGGGCTGAGCCGCAGTTAGGGGGCTAAGCACCTCCTAACCCCCTGGCGCCGCCACTGCCCCCCCACTGCTACTTTACAATTATAACAATCCGTCGGATTATACCCTCATCGACAATTAGCTCTCTAACAGTGTTTTTGGTAATCTCTATCTGTGATCTTAACACCGACCCGCCAATGCATTCAACACCCAACCCAACCGTAGACCTCCGTCTCATTTCTAACAAGAAATGTCTTCTGTATTCTCTCAACACTTGGCCACTGGTTAACCCTACAAATTCTATCATCCTCAGAGAGCTTTTCTACAATGTGTCGCCCCCTTCTGATCTCATTATCGTGGCCCCAACGTTTTGGCCTGGAGTGTATACCGTGGCTCTCACTTTTCAAACCCATCAGTTACAATGCTATGAATCTATCTTCACTCAGCAACAATCAGAGGAGCAAGCGAAGAGTGAAAGATGAGTTGACTGGCTATATGCATGATCTTACTTTGTAAATGATTAGACATGTTTTAAGCTGATTGCTTTGTTTAAGAGAAAGATATCGTAAAATTTCAGTGTGCAGTGCTTCTGTTCCAATTGGGAGTTTTAGATATAGCCTTAAAATGGATTTCTGGAGCATTCGTAAGTTGTGAAGATATGTCTGTGTGATGCCATTTAGAAGTAACAGTAATCAAGGCAACTCATGCGATGGCTATAGTGAAACCAAGATATTCTATAAGGCACCTGATGCGCGGATACCTGGTAAAGAGTGTTCGTGAAAGTGACTTTGCAAAACGCTTCAACATAATAAAATGCAATGTGCACAAATTACATGATGATATATATGTATATGATCCACGCAGAAACACAATGACATGTTCGACATGCGGTCAGTGGTGACCACTCATGGAGAGGCAGTGGGTTCATATATATTACCGTGAATGACGGTCACATGAGCAGCTGTTTGCTAGGAGATGGAAGACATTGCAGGAGAAAATAATTCTACCATAAGTGCGTGCTTAAGAATTCCTAAGACAAATTAAGAAATACTGCCATGCTCGGATGGTGCCAATTCAAAGACTCGATAAAGAAGGAGGAAGGCATGAGAGTCATCTTCCTTGTGGCATAGCGTTGTTAAACAGAAATTGCATACTAGAGCGATTTGGATGATAAGTAGGATGATCCGGCGGGGATACCTCCCCGTTGACGACCCAACCTTTACCAGCTCTGTCAGAAGGCTGATACTGGTCTCTTCACAGCTGTTCTAAACAACCCGGGGCATGTTTTACAAAAAGTTGCTCTCACCAAGGAAATCATAACATAACATAACATAACATAACATTTTATTCGGTAACCAACTTAATACAGGTCGCAATTACATCATGTTTATTCAATTATTGTTGATTTACCCAGGAGACCCAAAAGGGGCCGAAGGTCCCGCTAGCCAGGGCCACCTGAGATCATTAAGTTAGAAAGATGCATAATGGCCATCTGAGTGATGTAAAAAGAACTGAAACAGAAAATGCTTAACTAACATAAAAATAATTATACATGAACGTGAAAGGAGGTAAGAAAACAAGGTACATACAGTGCAACGACAAGAAACGTAAATAATAAGTGAATTATAAGTGCATAAATCAACTATCTATATGCCCTTCGCCAACGGTCTCATGACAGGGTCTCGACTCTTATCGACAATAATATGACGAAAACATTTTTAGGAATAATGCTGTACTCCAATTGATTTTGTGTTTGTCCTATGACGTCGGTACACCGGACTGCGGCTCATCTGCAACCGGTTTAATAAAGAAAATACTTATTTACTTACTTGCTTGCTTACTTACTTAAAGAGAAGGAGCTTATTTCAAATGCCATTACGCATATTGGGTTATTTCCGTCATATTATGATGAGACAGAGTGCAATAACGCCGCTGGGTCAAAGGTCAAGACGGAGGTCACGGTCGCTCGTGTTTCGATTGATTGCACCGACGACGTGTGGCAGTGGCAGCTCAGAGTATGGAGTAGGATGGGTGCAGGTTGAGAGGAAAGACATTTATCACTCACTCACTCAACCGACGACATTCAGGTATCTTTTTTGGGGGGGCGGTGGTGTAGGGGTATGTTCAGTGCCTTGCAGCCGGAGGGTTGCGGGTTCGAATCCATCTCAAGAACGCCGCGTAGGGACCCTGGGCAAGTCCTTCACTCGCAATTGCTCATGCGCTTCGGCGTGAAACTCCGATTCAGTGTCCGCGCTGTAGTCGGAAGCGCCTCTGAGTAGAAATCTTGAAGGGGCGCTAAAACAAGTGCTCGAAATGAATGAATGAATGAATGAATCTATAGACGGTCTGCTGCTGTACGATGATTATGATCACGATGATGTCGACGACAACGACGATGACGATATAATTATATTCATTCGTTCATTACGAGAATTTATATAGCTCCCCTTCAAGGTTACTACTCAGGAGCGCTCCCGCATTTTTTATACCTCTCTGAAAGCTATTCTTTTCAGCCGTGGTTGGGGCGGCAGCGGCTCTGAGCAAATATCTTGAAGGGGCGCTATATCAAGTTTCTTTGACTGATTGATTGATTGAAAGAATCCTGGACAGAGACGACGGGCATTTGACGAGGCAGTCGTGGTAGATGACCAGTCCAATTGAATGATCAGACAGAAAGACAAGTTGCATTGTCCAGTCCAAATACCACAATTAATTTTCGACAGCTGATTAAAGTCTTGGCCGGACAAAATAATTATAGGACTTTATGTAACGGAAACCCTGACATTACGCCATGCAGACTGGTAATTACATCAGCGTGTTCTTCAGTAGATATACAGAACCTTGAATTTTTCTATCTGACTCACACTAAAGGATATGAGAATAAGCGTTTGTGTTTTATGACTAGAAAGCTATTATAGGGCCTAGTACACGTGGTTCCGAAAATAGTTCTGAAATGTAGGTCTTTGTATATATATATATATAGGCCTATAATATTATATGCCTATGTATGCCAACATATTATAAATAAATATAAGTATAACAGTATGTATATGTGAATATCGATACTATAATTCTGAAAGTTTGTCCTTGTGTTTGTTTGTCCTGCTAAAGGCTCGCGACCGGAACTCTTTATAGCGATATGAAAAATATTACAAAACCTTATGAGAATTTGTAGGTCAACGGTATTATTCTCAACTCACAATTAACTTTTTAAATCCCATTTGTGGCATTTTAAATTTCTATGCGGTCACATTACATATCAATAACGGCGATCATTTGTCTTCACGTCAGGCGGGGCTAAATATGCAAATCAGGCGCATTCGTCATAAAACCACGACGTCGCCCTGAAAATTACGCTCCCTAATGGAACACTAAAAACTCGAGAACACGAGGTCGAGCTTCGTCTACTAGACCTATATTATAATAGTATACGGAGAACAAATAATATGGAGACCAAATAATCTATAAGGTAGAGATAACCCGTGCGAAGCCGTGTAACAACGTCTAGGATACTATAAACATAAAGCAGAGCACTACATTTTACAAACGACCGCAAAAAGAGCAGACATCTTTCATTGATGTTATGAGTGTCTGCTTGTGTGTGAGAGTGTTCGTGTGTGTGCGTGCGAGTTTGTAATTTGCGCCTGTCCTGTCCAGTCTTAGAGACAGTGGAGTAGTTACTGCTACTCACACATCAAGGGAATCCGTCCATGGCTCATTGAAACCCGTGAGCGTGTACGAGGAAGTGAGATGGCACTTATCGATTCTCCTTTGGCGTCTTTCTATTTATCTACATATATATATATATATATATATATATATATATATACACTGTTTTATATATTCATATATATATATGTAATATATATATATGTATATATATACGGCACTTTCTTTCGTCCACTGGGCCTAATCTCCCGTGACGGAGCCGCAAACAACATGGCCTACTGTTTATAGTGTCCGCCGGTGGAAGAAGAGGTGGAAGCAATCCTGCAGGCGGATGCGGACAGGGAGGGAAAGCCACGTCTCATTCTTCCATTCAATCCATCTCGTAATAGACGCTTTCCGCTGTCTCCCACGCTCGAAGGCGGAGGGCGGCCATTATTGCCCATCTGGTTCTCCGCTCTACCGTAATTGTCACGCTGGTTCCCTGCTGAAAAATAATCGTCCGATTGACGCCCGCTATATATAGGTCGACGTCGTGTGCGTGTGTGTGTGCGTGTGTGTGTTTGTGTGTGTGTGTGTGGGTGTGGGTGTGCTTGTGTGTGTGTGAGCGTATGTGTGTGTGTGCTTGTGTGTGTATGTGTGTGTGTGTGTTTGTGTGTGTGTGTTTGTGTTTGTTTGTGTGTGTGTATGTGTGTGTGTGTTTGTGTGTGTGTGTGTTTGTGTGTGTTTGTGTGTGTGTGTGTTTGTGTTTGTGTGCACATGTGTTTGCGTGTGTGTGTTTGTGTTTGTGTGTTTGTGTGTCTGTGTGTGTTTGTGTGACTGTGAGTGTGTGTGTGTGTGTGTGTGTTTGTGTCAAAGATTCAAGCATGTACGTGTACGTATATACGTATGTACGTGCATGTATGTACGTGTGTGTTTGTGTGTGTGCGTGTGTGTGTGTGTGTGTGTGTGTGTGTGTGTGTGTGTGTGTGGGGGAGGTGTGGCGACCGGTCTCCTTTCTGTGCGTCTGTCTGGATGCCTGAGTATTGAAGTGCTTGTCATAGTTTCACAGACTTGTCAGTGGTACTTTGAAGTGATGTAGCATCAGGCAACTGCAGAGAGTTGGACTGATGCATCGGGCTCTTCTTATACGTATGGTCGCCAAAGCTGTTCTTGTCAAAGATTCAAGCATGTACATGTACATATATACGTGCATGTATGTACGTAGGTATGCATGTATGTATGTAAGTGTGTATATATGTAAGTATGCATGACATGCATGTATGTATAATGTATGCATGTTTGTATGTATGTATATATGTATATGTGCATATATATATGTATGTATGTATGTATGTATGTATGTATGTATGTATGTATGCATGTATGTATGACTATGATATTGACTGTATGTTTGTATGTATGATATTGAATGTATGTATGTATGCACGTATGACATCGTATGTACGTATGGCATTGTGCTTATGTATGTACGTATGTATGTATATATGTATGTATGTACGTATGTGTGTATGTATATAGACATATATCTAAGTATCTAAGTACATATGCATGCAGAATGTATAGATTTATGTGTGTATGTTCCTTTGTCATGAACACGTAGTATAGCGCTTGTTTTTCTCTTCGAAGAGCAATGACCTACTACAACAGCCAGAGAAAACAACAACAAATTCTATGGTTTCTGCAGAGTTATATCTGACGACAGGTGTCGCTACGAGTGACGGCGCAATTGGGAAAAACAGTGTACGACGCCCTCAAGTGATTAAAAACGGTCGTCAGGATTTTTAGGAACAGGAAGAAACTGACTTGGGAGCCGTGAAAGACCAAATAATCAAAACAGACCCTCAGAATATGGTGTATGTATGTACGCGTGTGTATGTATGTATGTGAAAGCACAGACTTGAGTCCTCAAAGTATTGAAAACAATATTAAAAGTAGTTATGGTTCCCTTGGAAGCTCTTACTACTCCCCATTTCGGAAAACTAGCGCCACAATGGGCGTATTTGGGGTTTTACGGGTTCAAACCCTCAATTAAATTCCCGAACTTTTTTCTATGCAATTATATGCGAAATACAAAAAACTGAAATTTTTAGACCATTTCCAATGGAAAACCCCCGAAAACCTAAAACCCCTCCGAAATTTTTTCCTGGCTACGCCCCTGAGCGCCACCAGTGGTCGCTATTAGTTTAATGAGCTAAGACGCTCACAGACATGTTCTTCTGTTCAGAAGAGCTAATTGAGGTCAATCTACAAGTCACTTCGACTTCTTTAATATCGCTAATTGGTTTATGAATAGGACACGAGTTGTAGCGGACGCAGGGAATTTACTCCCTCGTTGGCTAAACCATTCTCCATGGGACTCTTTCTCCAGTGCTATGAGCTTCCCCAACTGCTTCCAACTACAAATCGCATGCTGGTTTGGAGCCTTTCACGCACGACATAAAGTGTCTGCTTCTAACAGACAATAGTTTTACGACTTTACAATGGGTGCAAGAGATTCGTGAGCAGAAGCGGTCTTGCTATTGAAGCTGGCAAACGAGATAGCGCGTACGTGATGTTGTTCGCATTTCGTCTCCACCGAACCATCCGTAACAATATACGCATCCATCGAACGGGAGACAGTTCCAGGGCCGACATTTCCATAATTACAGATTTCGAGCGGCCCATTGTCAGCAGGAGGAGCCGACGAAACGAGCGCCGAAGTCACGAATCGAGTACTCGATTGAGTGCTCCTCACGACCATCCATGGTCAGCAGTAGAAGCCTCTCTCTGTCTCTTCTGCGAGTGTGTTCGAACGTCGCCTCGCGTCTACAGCCAGCGGAGCTACACGAGAGAGCGTCTTGAACAGCGCTTGCCTCCCATCAACAGACCGTAATTAATCAAGCGCTGATGTATTATATTGCAGGCGGTCTCTCTCCTCGCCGTCGTAGAGACGGGCAGACGGGCGGACGGACGGGCGGGCGAGGTAGAGACGGACGGACGGGCGAGCGAGGGACAGGAGCCGCTGAGGAGCGCGTGCTTAAGAGCCAGGCGTCGAAGTTTCTCGTTAATTTGTAAGAAAAATTGCGGTCATTTCCTGCTCCTGACTAACTATTCGGTCGACTGGACGGAAGGATAATTCATCACTTCGACCATGTCTACATTGGAGGCTCTTAACAGCAATGTCTACACAGACCAGACGCTGTCTGAGAATTTTAGCGTGGCTATAGCTTGTCGCTTTGTCTGGTAATGAGGGTCACCAGGCCTGTGGAGGACTAAGAATGTATTATACTAATTAGTAGGACTAATTAGACAGATGAGATTGTGATGTCTTACTAGACAATAGGTTTACCAGCATATTCTGGCCACTCTTTTATTCAATGTTCTTAGCCGACCATCCATTGAATGTACAGACTCGCCCATTTTCTCCGTCCTTTAATTTTAAGTTTTTGTTATGTTACGTAATATAATATTATTTATGTGGCGGAGAATCAAATTCAGAAAATTCCTCAGCATCGCTGAAGACATGGGTCATGGATTAAGGGTAGATCGAGGGGTCCACTATCTGCCCCAAATAGATCACAGCATGCTCCTGAGTTTAAACAAATATTGTATATGGCATTAGTTGTTTAAGACAAGAATTGCATGTAAAATCCTGGTTAGGAACGCATCCTTTCTCTTTCCCTGTTTCGGAACGGCCTGAACTCCATTTTATTTGTTAGTGATAGCAATGACTTGGGCAGGCAGCGCCTATGAATCGCTGAGTGGGGCTTTATAAATGTTCTATTACAATTACAATTATAATTTAAAAGGTATTTAAAATTAAGTTGCTAGCATTTCATACCGTGGCTGCCTCAAGACACAGGCTAAGGGACTGCTCTTCTCTTCTATGCATTTTTACAGCGGCGCAAATAGAAGTCATTATTAGGTCAGAGTATACAGGTTAGGCTTGATTCATAGTCATTGGATGCAGCTAAGAGTTCGAATCTACACTCCGGAGCTCCCAGGCCGGTTTATAAATGGAAATTGAAAAAATATGTATTACTGGACAGCATTTGATCTACTATTCAATAAGTATATACAGCACTATTCCCTAGGCCTAATTAATTATTTAATCCAATTCCTCCTGCATTGCTCTAAATGCCAAATTTAGGGCCAAAAATAATGTTCAGACACGCATGCAAGGCTATTTGAGCAGCTGTTAGTGGGACAAGAATTTGTTGTTGCCTGCAGGCCTCAGATGTTTGGCCAACATCTCGATCTACTCTTATCGGATGTGATCAGTGGAATCGGATCGGATCCAGTGTAATAGGCCTACTTTTATACTGAAAGTATAATATTTCGCACAGCATCAATCAATATTTTGGTGAAACCGATAGAGCCAGTCAAAGGTTCGCTCGTAGGCTAATCAACTGGAATCCATGCAAAGACGCAGCCGTCGAAAGACAGCAATAGGTCAAATTTCACTTGATGATTATGATGATGACGACGACGATTATGATGAAGACGATCATGATGAAAGTAATCTAAATAAACAACAGTTGATTTGATTTGATTGATTGATTTGATGATGATGATGATTATGATTATGATGCTAATGATGACGATTATGACGAAAATGATGATGATGATGATAGTGGTTATGGCTATAATGATTATGATGATGATTATTATGATAATGACGATGATGATGATTATGATGCTACTTATGATAATGATTATCACGATGAAAATGATAATTATGATGGTGATTATTATTATTAATATTATACATTTTCTCATTATACAACATGTAAATGAAAATTATTACAAAATAAAGCTTACAAGGAGGATTCAAGCGGTTCATGCAAATTTGCTGAACCTATTTCATGAATGTCTGGTGAACGTAGGAAATGATTTGAAAATAGTTACTGCTTCCGTGTTTGAGTCTGATCACTAGAAGCAGAATCTCTGATTAAATTGTGTTATTCCCCTCACAAATTCCCGAACACTCCATTTCTACGGTGTCCTATCTGTCAGATTGAAGCCACGTATTAATTAGATAATGTATCATACATTTCTTAAATTGATGCACCTTACGTACATCTTTAAGTACAGACGGAAGATATTTCCACAGCGCTGCAGGTCAAGCGTAGGCTCCATCAGACAAATTGTCGGGAAAATTGTTCGAGCAATTTTCCTTGCGCAATTTTCCTGATGATCTTGAGTAATGGGTGAGGATATCGGAAGCACGGATGAGTCATCAGTAAAGAGCAACGGAAGTTTGTTAGTAAATCGAGTCGTAATGGCATCAATTTGCAGTTAAGTAATGTGATTAACTTTCATTTTTCCTATAGGTTAGCAAAAGTTGGCTCTGAATTAGCTCGTCTGAAATTTCATTCACCGAGACTGCAGAACCATTATTATCAAAAGATGAATCTGTGAATACATTGTCAATTGAAGTCGAAGTTACAGAGGTAATCTTGGTAGGTCGCAGTAAGGTTGGTTGAAAGTAATAAGATATACCATGGTTTTAAAAACATGCGATGGCATGAAGGTTCTCCATATGCAATAGGTCAATGCTGTAACCCTCCGCAAACAAGACCATGCTACTCATAAGGTTCTGATTAAACATATGATTTCCAGGTACAGAGGACGGTGTATTGCACCAGTTCTAATATTTTTATTTTTATTTTTATTTACAGTAACCTCATTAACTGGTTCTCGTAAGTTTTATTCTGTGAACAAGTCCAATCCTTTTCAGCAACCTTAAATACGATATCCTCTGATAAAAAAATCCCACCTCTACAACAATCCTAGTTTTGTGTGAAATCTTTCTTGTTACGAAAACTATATGCTTCAAATGGGGATCAAGACAATTAAGTTTCTGTGACAATTAAACTTAGGAAATATTTCTATGGCAGTTACTGGAGTGCGAGATATTGACAGTAGGCCTACCAGAGTCTTTAGCGAGATGAAGTAATGCATAAAAATGCAGAAATTGGACCTACACGCTAACATAATATGACGTTGCGGTACTTGTATTTCTTAAATGAGGAACAGATGAATATGCAGTCTAACAGAAGTATCGTCCATTAATTAACACACACCCCCTGAAAAACGAGAAAAGTCAGAGTAGGAGTCAGTGACGGGAAATGAAACAGTTCTCTTCAGAGATCGGACCATTGAGCAAAGTCAGCAGGTCATTGCAGAATAAATGTCATCATCGCCCTTTTGTAAATGGCATGACATTGTCATCGATCGAGACAGTTTGCAAAGGCTTCTCTGTTGGCCATGTCCCCACTTCACAAATTTACCTTGCCGTTTTAAGTCCACATGGCGGCGGTATACGCTTTACCGTAACAACTTTCCGTCCAAGAAGATCTCCGACGTCTTCTTGATGAAATGTTCGTCAACATCCACTAAATTATCCCTGCGAGTTGTCTGCTCGAAGCTTTCGTCTGGAATGGAACTTCATCACGCACTCGATGACTTGTGAACCGTACGGTTATTGGTCGTTTTTTATCCTTCCTGCAAACACAACTTCTGTGAGCCTTGGAGAAATCCTGTTTGATAAGACGGATGCCAAGTTTCTCGCAGCAGTAAGAGCCTACTGATGGTGTACCCGTCCTGGATGGCGTGATCATGTCCGGAGTGAACCTCAACAACTAAGTCGTATATCACAAGGTTGTCTGCTCTCGAAATTGCGTCCAACCTTTCCGGTAACACAGTTGGCTTCCTGTTTTCCTGCGTTAGTCGTCCTATCTTCCCCTTGATCGGATGAAGTTTATCGCTTCTACAAAGTTTCCTGTTTTTAACACCACAGAGGATGATAGCTTCCGCACAGCTATCAATGTGGGAAGTGGGAAGTAACTTGCGTTCAAACTTAAAACCAATTCTTTGTGACGTGGAAGTAATTTTCCACGATAATCTGTGGACTACATGGCACAGATTTTACTTGGTCGTCAAAATTATCATCATATCGACTGTTATCACGGTCTGCGTTACCTTCACGGTCTGCGTTACCTTCCTTTTCGGGATAATTTGTCAGTTTTAAGTTGAACAAGCCACCGAATCAAAGCAAAAAGTCCAGAGGGAGTGTTTTTAACAGATTAGGCCTATCGATTGCAATTTCTAAATAACGACGACGTTGTCAGCACATTTAAATCTTCATTACAGAGCTGTCTAATTCAACGTACACTGTCGTACAGTGTACGTTCCTTCCGCAATCTTGAATCGGATGTACACTGGAAAGGTTATAGAACTGGTGTAATCAAGCTAAGTTGCACATAGTTAAGCATACATGTGTCGTGTTTGAAATAGTTTTCCTTCTCATGAGTCATGAAAGCCTTGATAGATTGGTTGAGTTTCCGAGCACGACCGAATGGAGTGTGAGTGTGCGTGCGTGCGTGCGTATCTGTGTGTATCTATGGCAACCGAATGGCCTCGACCCTATTCATTTCTCAATGAATGGATCGGGTGAGATCCTTCGCCACCGCTGCCCGTTTGAATGGATGCCACGCTTTCAAGCTCCCCGTATATGGTCCAAGATTCAAATCTTTAAATCCCCTGCCATCGGTATGCACACCGAAATCCTCAACGCACAGATGCGCGTGGGACAAGCGCTCTAACCGATGTAGCTAATCGGTTCAGATTGGTATAGACTGACTAAATTCAAAGCGAACTTCTGTCCTGGCAGTTCATGCTGCAAAAAGGAAAAACATTAAACGAGTGATCTGACTTTCATTTGTGACATAAATCGAGATGGCCTCGTTCTTATCAACATATTCGGCTACCGTCTTGATCAGATATCCGTAGATAACAGGAAACCAGATAACCGCCTATCTATTATCACTGGCCAGTGCCTCAGTGCAGTCACTTTATTGCAGAATCTTTTGCAAAGATAAAATCGTCAGCGAAGAATAGCCATATCAGAACAACACTTACTACTTTTTTAACCGTGCTGGATCATTTGTACCTCAGAGAAAGTAGTAGTAGCAGCAGTGGTAGTAGTAGTTGTTGTTGTGTTGTAGTAGTAGTTATAGTAGCAGCAGCAGGAGCAGCAACAGCAGTTATGTAATTACTAATAGTAGTAGTAGTAATAGTAGTAGTAGTATTTATAATAATAATTTAATATAATAATAGCATTAACAATGCCAATGACAAAAATAAATATCGAATATAGTAATAGTAACAGCTAGTGCATTAAATTAATAATCTCAAATTATTTCAGAGGCTGCTAGAATAGGTCTAGATCGGTTATCTTTAGTATAGAGCGTTGCAACTTGAAAGGACTGACTATCTCATTCATTCTACTTCGCACTTTTGCCACCATGCAAACGTCCGTTGTCCGTTGTCCGTAGTCCAACGGGCAAACTGTCCTTCGTTTGTCT
>JACEVL010000117.1:3155000-3157500 GCA_020284085.1 Aporrectodea caliginosa | reverse complement strand
AGGACTCAAAGTCATATTAAAGACGACTTATCAGTATATTACCTTATTGAAATAGCATCCGAAACTTTAGGAGACCGACACAAGGTCAGAGCGTAAGAGTAACTGGCTGTGACAATCCCCGGGTACATTGGGCTTGGGCCAGCGCGTACGGGCGGATCGATGCAAGGGGCAGAAACTGGTCAGAGCAGATAGGGCCTATTAAAACAAGCTGAGGCCGAAGTAGAGGCCAATGCCAACAGATAGAGGCTATTATAGCGGAGCAGAACATAAAGGTAATTCTGCTTACCTTACCATGCAACATTGAGGGAGCCCGATAGCGCATTGGATAACACACTGGCATAGAGAGCGAGAGGTACCGAGATCGAGGTCCGTAGGCGGACATGCTTTGTAGGCTGCTATTAGCGCTGTGTATTGCAGGCTGTCTGTTCTGTTAGTAGTTAAGATTTATGTCTTCTGTCATTTGTGTTCTTGTGAGTTGTTTAAATTGCATAACTGTACACTGTCACCGGTTGCGTGTTGTCAACCGGATTGTTTAAATAAAGAATATTATTATTATTATTATTATTATTATTATTATTATTATTATTATTATTATTATTATTATTATTATTATTTTTTTTTTTTTTTAAAAAAGTCTGGAACAGTTATTTTTAAATTATTATTATTATTATTATTATTATTATTATTATTATTATTATTATTATTATTATTATTATTATTATTATTATTATTATTATTATTATTATTAACAACGAATGACAGCTGCTGGTGCAAGAACACACCTTGTTTAAGAAGAGGTCGGATGTTACCAGAATCTGAAACCAGTACCCAATCGTACGCACAGCAGCGGCCCATCCTGGACTGTTTCCAGGGGCAATATATATACTTCTGCGAAACAGCCATTCCATACGAGCAGTGCTTTTAACACAGACTAAACGTCTTCTGAACCACTTAAAAGTTAATTAAAACCCTTGTTATGTAATGGTAACGTCGACGGAGTTGGAAAAAGGCGTTGTGGTTGGTTTAAAGAGCGAACATTTCAGTCGAAGCCGTTAGATCCATCACCGTTCTCATGCATTGAGAACAAAGGGCGTTCCAAGAGTATCCAGAGTGAGGTACCAGTGGTTTCCTTTCCGCCGAGTAGGACCACAGAATATGAATACCACGGAGGAGGGAGAAGGGGTTTAGGGTCATGGACTAATGGTTACACTCTGGCACGAAGAGCAGAAGATCAATACGGACGCGGTATCGATTCCTGCTACCCTCCCAAAGGTCGACTCAGCCTTTCATTCACCAGATGTTGTTGGTAAAATAAAATGAGCAGTAGGATGTGATGGGCTGCCAAACAGTTAAATTCTACTCCTATAATAACTTGTGATCATCCGTTCATACTATGAATTGCAATCGTACTGCGGCGTGTCAGTTTGAAATAATAAACGAAGATTATTATTATCCCATCAACTGAGATACATTTTTACACGATTAAAGTTCGGCTTATGGAACCGTGTCCTTCTCATCCACAGGACTCTCTCGTGCTTATAGTGCCACAGTCTTAAAGGATCTTTCGGCTTCAACGCAGGCAGTTTGGTTAGCAGTGATAGACATGAAAGAGGACATTAATTACCTTTATTAGGCTTACCACACGCTTCTGTATTCTTTGATCATCAATCACACACAAATTGAGACTCTTGAGGCCATCTACAACAGTTACTGTTCTACGAGAAAATTTCCTCTGCTATATATATATATATTTCTTTGAATTTGTTTGTTGCACAGAACAGGTTTAAGGTGACAATCATAAAACAGCAAGTACAGTGCAACAGTAGCCAAGAAAATCTAATAACTGATACTAAGCTTAATCCCTCTTTCTTGATTATTACTCATAAAAAATGTATTTGATACTAAATTAGGACTTAAATAGGACTTAAATAATAGTAATAATAATGACAACAATAATAGCAGTAACAGCAATACATCACCACAATATCAATAATGACTTAGTAGTAAGATTGACAAAAAAATTAGGAGATTGTTAAGTAATGATAACATACTAAATGCAGAGTATGGTATAGTTGAAGACAGAGGTGAGCAGATATATATATATATGTATATTGACCAAATAGCTAAACGTCAACATTAGAATATTTTAGAAACAATACCTTTTTTGTTTTTTCTTAAAAGTGTACAGAATATTTTCCTTCTTAATAACATCCGAAAAAGAGTTCCACAATCAAGCAAAAAAATGTCAAACCTAGTTCTCCGATCTATACCAACACTCGGCGTCCTGGTACGGTATCTTACTTCGCTCGGTACAGTAAAGCCATTCCTCTGCGGCCGGGCATTAAATAATAATGCAGATGGAATTTCTATTGCCATTTATGTAATAATGTGCCGAACAAGAAGACATCACATCCGCACACATATTCACACGTGATAGCGCTAAATAAACGAGCCGTTACAATACTCAAGAGCGGACGAAATGGCGTTACGCGGAAATCCA
>JACEVL010000117.1:3052500-3150000 GCA_020284085.1 Aporrectodea caliginosa | reverse complement strand
GTCTGTCTCTTCTTCCGTCTGTCCTTCCGTCTGTCTGTCCTTCCGTCTGTCTGTCCTTCCGTCTGTCTGTCCTTCCGTCTGTCCTTCCGTCTTCCGTCTGTCTGTCCTTCCGTCTGTATCTCTGTCTCTTCTCTTCCGTCTGTCCTTCCGTCTGTCTGTCCTTCCGTCTGTCTCTTCTTCCGTCTGTCCTTCCGTCTGTCTGTCCTTCCGTCTGTCTGTCCTTCCGTCTGTCTCTTCTTCCGTCTGTCTTCTTCCGTCTGTCTTCCGTCTGTATGTCCTTCCGTCTCTGTCCTTCCGTCTGTCCTTCTTCTGTCCTTCCGTCTGTATGTCCTTCCGTCTGTCTCTTCTTCCGTCTGTCCTTCCGTCTGTCTCCTTCCGTCTGTCTGTCCTTCCGTCCGTCTGTCTCTTCTTCCGTCTGTCTGTCCTTCCGTCTGTCTCTTCTTCCGTCTGTCTCTTCTTCCGTCTGTCCTTCCGTCTGTCCTTCCGTCTGTATGTCCTTCCGTCTGTCTCTTCTTCCGTCTGTCCTTCCAATCTTCCGTCTCTTTCTTCCGTCTCTGTCTGTCCCGTCTGTCTGTCTCTCTGTCTCTTCTTCCGTCTGTCTCTTCTTCCGTCTGTCCTTCCGTCTGTATGTCCTTCCGTCTGTATGTCCTTCCGTCTGTCTCTTCTTCCGTCTGTCCTTCCGTCTGTATGTCCTTCCGTCTGTCTCTCTTCATCTGTCTCTCTTCCGTCTGTCCTTCCGTCTGTCTGTCCTTCCGTCTGTCTGTCCTTCCGTCTGTCTCTTCTTCCGTCTGTCTCTTCCATCCGTCTGTCCTTCCGTCTGTATGTCCTTCCGTCTGTATGTCCTTCCGTCTGTCTCTTCTTCCGTCTGTCCTTCCGTCTGTATGTCCTTCCATCTGTCTCTTCTTCCGTCTGTCATCTGTCCTTCCGTCCATTCCGTCTGTCTCCTTCCGTCTGTCATCCTGTCCTCCGTCTGTCTGTCCTTCCGTCTGTCTCATCTATCCTTCCGTCTGTCTATCTGTCTCTTCCGTATGTCCTTCCGTCTGTCTGTTGTCTTCCGTCTGTCATTCCGTCTGTCTGTCCTTCCGTCTGTCTGTCCTTCCGTCTGTCTCTTCTTCCGTCTTCCTTCCGTCCTATGTTGCATCGCACTAACATCTGTAGACGTTTGACTTTAGTCCGTCTGTCGTTCCGTCTGTCTACGTCTGTCCTGAATTGTCAGACGATTTCATCATCGTTCGTCTTTAATGGTAATTAATTCGAACCCATTGAACTCATCTCGCACTCTCTCAACGACGACAGCACAAGACCCTGTCCACTGCTGACCGAGCATTAGCCGAGTGCACACTCTACCGTCTCATGACCACCGCCTGTCTTTCCATAGCCTACACCCGTCCGGTTGTCCTTCAGTCTGTCCTCCCGTCTGTCTGTCCTTCTGTCTGTATATCCTTCCGTCTGTCTGTCTGTCCTTCCATCTGTCCTTCCAACCTTCCGTCTGTCTGTCTGTCTGTATATCCTTTCGTCTGTCTGTCTGTCCTTCTGTCTGTATATCCTTCCGTCTGTCTGTCTGTCCTTCCGTTTGTCCTTCCAACCTTCCGTCTGTCTGTCTGTCTGTATATCCTTCCGTCTGTCTGTCTGTCCTTCCGTCTGTCCTTCCGTCCTTCCGTCTGTCTGTCCTTCCGTCTGTCCTTCCGTCCTTCCGTCTGTCTGTCTGTCCTTCCGTCTGTCCTTCCGTCTCTCTGTCCTGACTGTCCGTCTTTCCGTCCGGCCATCCGTCTGACCGTTTGTCCTTCCACCGTTCAGTCATTGTTGCCGACCTTTTGTCTGTCACTCCGTCCTTCCGTTCCTCCGTATGTCCTTCCTTCTGTCCTTCCGTCCGTCCTGTTTCTCGCCTGTGCTTGTCTCTGTGTTGATCCGTGGGGGATGAAATCGTCGATTGTCGTAGCGTGATCTTCAACGGTCTGCCTATTAGACGAAGCTGCCATTTGTATAATTATGGGACGACCGTGGCTTGTGACAGCATGGCGCCCCATTTGATGGTAAGTGAATCGGTTGGGGACGAAAGAGTTGACAAGGAAGCTAAGAAGGGAGGGAGAATAAGATGGAGGGAGGGACGGAGGTAGGGGGAGAGAGAGGGAAAAGTGACAGGGCGTCTTCTTCTCTGGGAAGTCATGCAGACGGACATAGACAGACACAGTAAATGGCAGACAGAAAGACAGAGGAAGCTCGAAGCAGGCAGACCGACACAGACAGAACGATCAGTAAGAATACCAAACGACAGACAAACACAAACACACATACGAAGACAGTATACAGACAAATTTATAGGCATACATGTACAGAGAAAATGAGAGAGAAAAGAGAGTAAGAGGCTCGTCAGTAGAAATGTAGACAGATACAGTTAGACCTAAAGACACATGGATAGACAGAAAGACAGACATACATACATACATACATACATACATACATACATACATACATACATACATACATACATACAGACAGACAGACAGACAGACAGACAGACAAGAAGCGTGGTGCAGTGGAGTTAAAACCGAGCAGACAGCCGAGCATAGAAGAGAATTGAGTTGAGCAAAATTTAGTTGAGTTCAGTTAAGCAGAAGATCATCTTCGGTTGAGGATATGGAGAAGTCGACCTGAGGATGAGTCATTTAAGTACAGTTGAGCTGTGGATATGAGCACAGTTGAGCAGAACAGAGCCGACCAGATCAATGCCTAACCGAGCGAAAGGTTCGTCCAGTGAGGCAATCCGCAGAGGGGATAGGGGAAGGTGTCCGACAAATACCGACAAATGCGAAAAGTGGAGAGGGTCTGAATTTGGTCCATAGGGTCATTTCAGTACAGTCCGTTCCTTAGACAACAACTTCAGTCAAACAGCAGTCTGTACTAACGTTGGATCTTATTAGAGCTCCCTTACTGGACGCGACAGTATCACAGTACCCCACCCAGTGTCGCAATTAGCCCTGAAATCCCAACAGGGCAGCCTTATCGAGGCTTTAGTGGACAGTTGGAGTGCGATGGTCCGGAAAGAAGAAGCATTGGGAGGGTAATACCAAATGCGGACAAAGGGGAGGGGGAGAGGTCGGTCTGCGGACGTTCTTTATAGATGACCCCTAAGCAGAATTAATTTAGGATTAGCTCAGCTAACTGACTGAAAGCGAAGACGATGACAGTGTTTATGATTGGACTTGAAAGGTGCTATATAAAGCTATGGATGCATTAAGTACTAGACAACAGACGCGACAGAGACACTGGGAAGGTCACTGAGAAAGACGCAGGCTCACTTGTAGCCAGACTGAGTGAGCGATGAGGAGGAGGAGGAGAGCAGAGAGGGATCCTTCCTTAATTGGTTCATTCCTCCGTCGGGATTTCCTTCCGGCGGATGTGACGTCGTTCCGGGCGTGCGCCGCGCGAGGCATCATGGGAAGTCAGGACTCAGAAGTCTCTTCGTGTGTTGCGACGCATGAACGGATGAACGGAGAGACGAACAAACTGTCTGAACAGGTCTTAATAGGGAACCAGTCTAGCGGAACTAATTGAATTCTGCCACCTTCTGACTGTATTCGTGTTAATCGCCCTCTCAGCTTCTTATGACAGGCTGTGTATATATATATATACATATATATATATATGTTTATGTACCGGTAATTTATGTATATATTCTTTGAATACATTGGAGTAGGCCTACCTATATACATATATATATATATATATATATATATATATATATATTTATATATATACATATATATATATATATATGTATTTGAGGCATATATATACATATGCGTGTAAATATACATAGTCCTATATTAAATATTTATGACGCCATGTTGAAGCTGTCTGGCAGAGATAAGACAAAGGCAGTGATGAATATTTCGTTCTGCAGCTTGTTCAGTAGAATAATGTCTGTCCGTCGACTCTTTCCAATCCCTATAACACAATTCGCATGACTGCATCGGCTTCAAAACGCGATGCATGGTGTGGCAAATATGGGCCTATGCTACATTGCAAAGGACATTTCTTGTGTTCTATGGTTCTGTACTCGATTCCCTTCCGCTCTTTTATTACACCTCTTCACTCAGCAAAGTAAATTATCTTTTCATGGTCTGTTGACCACCATCTCAATGCCGACGATAAACAACTCTTTATGTCATTCTTCCCTCAACCGAAATATCAACCTGGATAACTGCCTACCATCTAAATTTAAGTCCTTCAAAGTAGAATTTCTTTGTAATATTGCGTTTTTAAAATTCAAACTGACAAGTACGCAGTAAGATTACCTGATATAGTGTTACAGATGATAACAAGTTTAACAGGAGTCAAATTTAACTGTGTGGCTGCCTGCAAGGCGTCCATCTGTCCTACTGCTAATTTGACCAACCCCTCCTAGGAAGTTAAAGGCCGAGTCAATCTTGTGGGGCTAGCGCGTATCGAAGCCGCGTCCTTCTGACCTTCGTCCCAGTGTGTTACCATTCAACCACTTCCCCGCCACAATCGTCTTCCTCTTTAATCGTCCTCCAAAAGCAATTGAACATACAGTACTATATACTATATGCTCTACAGTCTAGATAGACCTTTCTCCAAAGAACCTATCAAGGCCTGCACGTCCCCTACAAAATACCATACTAATTGCCGTACTAATCACCCTACTAATCACCCGGTCCGTATCTAGAAATATAGCCTTACCTTTGATGACCACTTTAGCACTTATCTAGTACTTGTCACATGCACGTTCGTGACCTCTATCGAATTTGCCCTTGCTCGCAATCATAATCTCCAAATTTCTAAAGCTGTACTCTAAATCCAAGCGCAGGGCCCCAGCTTATTCACGAGCGCTGCATCGTGTCAAAGGGTTGCTCAGAGATGTCTAGAGAAGATCCGAGTCTGGAATGCTCGATTATAAAACTAAATAATTATAGGCTATACCTCAGTTTTTCAGGAAAACCAAAACTCGACTACTGTAACTCTCTTCTATATTATTGACTCATTACAACATTATATATATTCGTTTATTGAGAAAAACAATCTGACAAAAACGAAAAATGCTAACATGAGTGATAATGGATAATTAAAGTTCATTAGAAGATTTTAGAATAAACTAGTAAATATTTTCATATAACATCCATACACCTTCAACTGTCGACGGGAATCCGTTGGTCGGTTCATCGTGTGTGCATGGGGCCTTGGGCCCGCCACTGCTGACTATCAGCTTATTGTGCGCATTGTTTTACTAACTGATGTTCCTAATGACATTCAACATCATAATTATCGACTACTGCAGAGAGCGCCTCTGAGTAGATGTCTTGAAGGGTCGCTATTATAAATGTTCAGTTACATTACATTCGCATCAAGCGTCTGCAAGGGCTTCACAACGCTTCCAGAACGCTTCAAAAAAACCAAACGTCATTACTTAACCCCAGATCTTATATCCCTTCATTGGCTTCACGTCCTACGGAGTTATCTACTACAAATTGTGTCTGCCACCGACAATAACTGCTATTCACACAACCCTCTTATTATAGTCTATAACACAGATTTATAGTCGATAACACATTCTCATAGTCGATAACAAAGATTAATAGTCGATAACACAGATTTATAGTCGATGACACAGATTTAAGTCAATAACACAGATTTATAGTCAATAACACAGATGACACAGATTTATAGTCAATAACACAGATTTATAGTCGATAACACAGTTTTATAGTCGATAACACACATTTATAGTCAATAACACAGATTTATAGTCAATAACACAGATTTATAGTCAATAACACAGATTTATAGTCGATAACACAGTTTTATAGTCGATAACACAGATTTATAGTCGATAACACAGATAACACAGATTTATAGTCAATAACACAGATTTATAGTCAATAACACAGATTTATAGTCAATAACACAGATTTATAGTCGATAACACAGTTTTATACTCGATAAAACAGAATTATAGTCAATAACACAGATTTAAAGTCAATAACACAGATTTATAGTCGATAACACAGTTTTATAGTCGATAACACACATTTATAGTCAATAACACAGATTTATAGTCAATAACACAGATTTATAGTCGATAACACAGATTTATAGTCGATAACACAGTGTTATAGTCGATAACACAGTTTTATAGTCGATAACACAGATTTATAGTCAATATCACAGATTTATGGTCAATAACACAGATTTATAGTCAATAACACAGATTTAGAGTCGATAACACAGATTTATAGTCGATGACAAAGATTTAGAGTTGATAACACAGATTTAGAGTCCACGGCACAGATTTAGAGTCGATGACACAGTTTTATAGTCGATAACACAGATTTAGAGTCAATAACACAGATTTAGAGTTGATAACACAGATTTATAGTCGATAACACAGATTTATAGTCGATAACACAGTTTTATAGTCGATAACACAGATTTAGAGTCGATGACACAGATTTAGAGTCGATGACACAGATTTAGAGTCGATAACACAGATTTAGAGTCGATAACGTCTTCAAAGCTGTGTTTATTGATGCCCCACTTTTTTCAGTTCAGCCTTCCAGTAATGTGGTGTCGTTCCGTTCTGGAACCTTCTTGTCCAACTTATCCATATAGCTAGTCTCTCAGACTTGTAAAATTTCAGCTGGACCTATCTATGTGTTTGGTGATTGCGTATGGGTGACCCTACTCAGTGGAATCCCGATCCCTTCTGGGCCTCCAATTGTAGCCGATTTTATGTTTAATTAGTGGAATTACTCTGCTTGTCTGTTTGTTATAATTGGTTGCAATAAAACTTTTGATTGATTTATTGATGTGAATGATGCAGTAGAGAAATAGTTGATTATTTGCTTGCATATAAGTCCATACGTATGTTTTACTTCAGTACAACTTAGTTTCAGTTTAGCAAAGTCTAAATACATTTGGGGCGTGGTGGTGTAGGGGTATGTTCGGTGCTTTGCAGCCGGAGGGTTGCGGGTTCGAATCCACCTCAAGCCGCCACATAGGGACCCTGGGCAAGTCCTTCACTCGCAATTGCTCATGCGTGAAACTCCGATTCAGTGTCCGCGCTGTAGTCGGGAGCGCCTCTGAGTAGAAATCTTGAAGGGGCGCTATAACAAGTGCTCATACATACACAATCACACACACATACACATTGACGGATTTCTGTTCTTGGTTGTCAATCATGGTGACATGGAGTATGGTTATACTCAAGGGTGTAACTTTGCCCCATAAAGTAGTCCCATTGATATGAAACTGTCAATTACAAGAAGATTAATTTACTTCTCCAATAATTATATACAACAAAATGTTTGTTCAGTAAGTTAGTAAGCTGGCATCTATCAGCATTGCATTTATAGTTAACACTTTTAGTACATGTCATTGAAGTGTTAAGTACTCAAGAATAAATATATCACCATTAAGTTGCATAAATGATCTTTACGAACATTTTCGCAGTGTGTGCGTTTGATTTTATGTTTGTTCAGATTTGTGCACAGGTTGGGGTTCAAATCCTCAACATGTATACGTTTTGTTTCTGCCTTTGGGCGTAATAAAAAGTACTGATTAAGTGTGTTTGCTTGAACTTGCTTTTTTTAAAAATGCTCTTATGTCGCAAAAAAGTTTTTATTTCTCCACAGAGCCAAAAAGTGGTTGTGACTGTATTTCATCAAGGGTAGCTGATCTTCCCACTGGACTGTCAACGATGAGGATGGGGTTCAAATCCCCGCTAGGGCAGAAATTTGTGTCGAGATTTCTGCTCCACTTGTGCCCCTAGCCAGCTCAACTATAATGAGTACACCACTGACAGTACTGCACTGTCGGTGGGAAGATGAGATGGCAAAGGAGAGGACTGGCCACCCACCCTCATATGCCGAGGCTAAGAAAATGAAGTTGCTAGCACTTCATACCCATGGCTGCCTCTGGGACTAGCTTAAGGGACTGCTCTTCTTCTAGATTGAATGATCCTTCAAGCTGTTCTGTGACCCTGGGTCATTGACACGGGTCATTCATTGAAGTTCACAGGTCAGCTAGACTGCTGATGGCCAAGTAGGATTATAACCCATAAAACTCGATCACACAGCATGGCTTGCCGTCCAACTTCGCTTGCACAGTTGCTTCTGTCTGTGGGCGTTGATGATGTATCGAGAAGATGCAGCTGAGAGATGCTGAGAAATAAGCAGTTGCCAGAAGAAAGATGCACCTCACCATCGCCGGCTGAAATTGACCTGAGTTGTGACCAGAGTCCTACTGAAGAGTACAGTTGTGCAAGAGGTATCGATTTTGCGTGTTCTAGAATGAAGATAGGCTGATCAGAGATGTTTTTGCACCTTAGACCTTAGCACTGCGCAACTCCCCGTACGGACATTTGCATAGGGAATTTATGCATTCTTGCTGAGTTGTTCGGCGGACGTCTTGTTATGCTGCAAAGCGTGAGTTATCGATGACGATATCACGATGGCGCAAGAGTTACCAATGCTTTCTTGTTAGCGATACCCGTTCTGTCAGTCAGACAATGCTCGCCGCACCGGTAACAGCACAAATTATTACTTCCTTGTAACTCTGCAGATGGGAACTTTGAAAAGACTGATTTAGAGCAGGGTCTGACCAACTGGCATTTTTTTGACGATTTCCGATTCTGGATAGTTGGCCTGCTTTTCTTCTCCCGCTTCCGGATCCGATCCGATTAATCGGCCATATTCATTTTTATTTGGTTCTCGGCACTGTTTGCTATTCAAAAGCCTGAATGCCTGCCATTTTTAATATTATTTTACACGGACTTTCAGTGATAAAAAAATTAAAGATTACCGCAGGAGGTCGCCAAAACAGATTACTATTTTTGTATTAATGAAGGAAGAATGAAGGAAGAAATTGTTTTTGGTCAAAAATATTACTTCTTTTGGAATTTGAATCAGTAGTCCTGGATTGTGCCGATTCCGATTAAACGGTCTATGGCAAAATCCGATTTCCGATCCAGGAATCGATCACACCCTGCTCTAATTTAGACATGAATTCTTTACTGACAGCAAATAAACTGTCTCTCCTCCTGTGTCTCATTATTTTACATTACTCATTTTTCTGGTTTAGGACTTTTCACATTTGCGGTTTTGGAAAATGTTGGTTAACACTTTAACAACAATTTCACATTTGCGGGTTTGGAAAATGTTGGTTAACACTTTAACAACGAGCTACATTGGTTTCCGAGTCGCTTTTAGTACACTGTCGTCATTAAAGTGATAATGTTGTTTTGTGTTTGACATTAGGTGCAGAATTGTCAGTTGAAATGTGTATTTGAATCATGAATTAGTGTAGTTTAAACTGAAGCTTTTGGCTTGTAAGCCTGTTAGCAGACTAATTTTGTTTTGAAAAAAATGAGTATTGCGTACTTTTCTTGACTTGCTTTGTCCAGTTTCGGACGACCTGAAGCCCAGTGTGATGTCAAGCATGAGGGAAACTTCGCTATCACTCAGCTTATTTTCCTTGTCAACGAGGTGAGTGTGAGAACAGACTTAAATAGAATGAATTTTAAAAAGTGAGTGAGTGAGTGAGTGAGTGAGTGAGTGAGTGAGTGAGTGAGTGAGTGAGTGAGTGAGTGAGTGAGTGAGTGAGTGAGTGAGTGAGTGAGTGAGTGAGTGAGTGAGTGAGTGAGTGAGTGAGTGAGTGAGTGAGTGAGTGAGTGAGTGAGAGTTAAAGTGAGAGTGAGCGAGTGAGTGAGTATATCTTTATTAAACCAATTCCATATCCACACTCTGGTGTCTTAATAACTTAATAACAATCAACTGTTCAATTGTTCAAATGAAACACTATATTTCCTCTGCTAGTCTATTTCTGGGATTTGTTGCATTTTCTTACTATTATCATTTGAAACAACAAAATCAGCGCTACTGAGATTTTCCATGATATCGCCATCATGAGTGAAACGTTTCTGTTCCCACAAATGAGCCAATCGTCCCGGCCTTGGGCTTGTCTCCAGGCTGTTTGTAGCCCAAAGTCCAGTGGGTAGAGATCCGCGTCTACCCTAAGGATCCCTCTGTGCCCTGGTCATCCAACTGGTCTTTCCAAATCGTTGGGAGACCGGAAATCAGGGCCTGGAACGCCCTTGCGTGGTCCTACATACCACTACACTTGTTTGAATTGCCCCAACATTCGTAGTCTTCTAGTTTCAATCCTCTCCGAGACTGTTGAGCATTTCCCAAGGCACTTCTCTGACTTTACTGTTTTGTTCTTTCACTCTGTGGGGGTTAATCCATTACGTAGGTTTATTCCAAGACACATTTATACCTAACATAGACGGGAGGGGGCGCTTTGTTACGTTTTTACAAGTCCAATGTAAGTTAAGTTATGCATAATAGTTATTTTTGATACTGAAATAATCTTTTATGGTACTCACTGGCTCTAAATATAACACGTGCCCCGCGCTAATCTCTGATTTGCGGGACGAGAAGGTAGAGTCAACAGGGATGTTGCTCTTTTTGTACGAAATAGCCGAACCATTAATTGATAATGTTTCAGGTAAGCAAGTCCTTAACTTAAGTTCTTTATTGGGATAAGACGTCGTGACACGAGTCCCATTGAAATCTCATGGGTAGGCGTAAAGGCTGTCGTGTCTCTTGTTCAGTAAACACTTTGGGAGCCCTTCAAGGCAATTACGGTCTGAAGGGTGCTTTTAAGTCTAAAGTTGGACTTAAAAGAGAGTACTCTCTTATAAACAATTCCTGCTAAGGACAGACATTTATGTGTCTACTGAATACCGATTAGCATTATTACAAAGGACAAGTATTAAAGTTCACCGAGATCAAGTTTACTATTTAGCAAACAGTGCTTATATATTAATTACAAAAGTCACTATAGTGGCGTGCTTCTGCACATACCCACACACACACACCCACTCACACCCACACTTTGTGGGGCACGGTGATGTAGGGGTATGTTCGGTGCCTTGCAGCCAGAGGGTTGCGGGTTCGAATCCACCTCAAGCCGTCGCGTAGGGACCCTGGGCAAGTCCTTCACTCGCAATTGCTCATGCGCTTCGGCGTGAAACTCCGATTCAGTGTCCGTGCTGTAGTCGGGAGCGCCTCTGAGTAGAAATCTTGAAGGGGCGCTATAACAAGTGCTCATACATACATACATACATACATACATACATACATACATACATACATACATACATACATACATACACTCACACCCACACACCCACACACACACAGCTACACACACACAGCTACACACCTACTCACACACACACACACACACACTACCTACACACATACAAATACACACCCGTACCTACACACACCTACACACGTACTCACACACCTACACACACACACACACACACACACAGGTGTGCACACACACACAAGAAGCATCACACTTGGACACATTTACACACACACACATGCAGTCACATATGCTTACATACACAGATGTATGCATTTACCGATGTGCATTGTGAAAGAAGTTGTTCTTAACAAGGTGTTAAGTAATATAACCCCATATCAGAAACTGCTGCTTTAGGCCGCAACCATATAACATTTTCCGCATCTGTGATAATGTAACAAGCAGCGTTCTGCCTGCTCGACTTATTGAAGAAGAATAAATGAAGACACATACATTAAGCTAACCTAATCGGATGTCATGTAATACATTGATCAGTAACGTAGAGTAACCAGTCGAGTGTTAAAGATGATCAGGGATGGGCAAATTACTTGGAAAAATGTAATTGAATTACAGATTACAAATTACTTTGGGACATGAAATGTAATTTCAAATTACAAAATACATGGCAAATGTAATTGAATTACAAAATAACAAATTACAAATTGCGCAATTTCAGGTAATTTCGATTACGTAATTTCAATTACTGCCCATCTCTGAAGATGATTTAGGGTAATGTATGTTGTATATAATCAGGCTTACTTGAAGAGCCTCTGGGACTGTTGTCGGCTCAGCAACATCTCTGGTCCTTATCCTCCTCTGCTATAGCCACCGAGATTTTAACAAGTCTTCGAGGTCGGTGTATGGCAAGAGCCGAAGCCTCGGGCAGTATTGCCTCATTAGCGAAATCAACTGAGCGCTGAATCCGGCGTCTCCTTCAGTATGCGTTCTGTGTCAGTTGTAGCGTGACCAACACGGACGCAAAGTGTCTGAAGGCAGGGCACAGTCATTGGCGCCTGCAGCCAGAAACTGCTGCTTTAGGCTATCACCGTGTGTGTCGCATTATGTGTCCATGGAGGTGGCTGAGCGGCTAATGCATCGGCTTTCACCTCTGCAATCCGGATTCAAAGCCCAGGCCTGTCATGTGAGATCAATATAGATCGAATTGCTGAGGGGGTTTAGGGTAACGGTAACACTGTGGCATGAAGAGCAGAAGATCAGCATGAACATGGGATTGATTCCCGTTAGGGCCGTTACCCTCCAAAAGGTCGACCTTTCATTCGCCAGATGGCATTGGTAAAATGAGCAGTAAGACAGATGGGCACCTTGCAAGGCTGCCATACAGTTAAATTTGACTCCTGTAATAACTTGTGATCATCCATTCATGTTATGACTTGGACTCACACTATGTTCGTGTCAGTTTGAATTAATAAACGAAGATTATTATTAGAAATCATAATCGTAACCTCAACATTTCTACAGCGCCCAAACAGCAAAGTCGTGGGAACCAGCTTATTCACAGGCGCTTAGTCAAAACAAAATCAATAGGCAGAGGGTCAAGAACTCGAGATCCAAAGGGTCAGGCAAGCAGACAGTCAGACAGACAGTCAGACGGCTAAATGTGTGATGCCATCGTCTTTGCTATGAGTGCATCGTGCATAAATTCTCTTTCTGCATTGTATAAAAAATTCCAGCAGGTGTAGTGAAGTTGAGCAGTGTGAGCCTGGTCAAACACGACCTTGTAATCTGTGGATAGCCATCTTCAAGGGGCTCATATTGGGTCCATGGCTCATATTGGAACCTCATGCCAGCATGATGACCAGTCTGTGCCTAATGCACTCGCCAAAACTCGCCTTGCTCAGTCTTGTGAGCTGTCAACCAATCGACCAGCACAGGACACTTAACCCTTTAACGATGAGCTGCATTGGTTTCCCAGTCACCTTTAATACATGCTGGTCCTTAAAAGGATTAATATGTGACCTTCTTGGAGGAAAGATGCCAAGCTGAGCTGTGTATGAACTGAGGAAACCAAGTTTGAATGTGTATGGGTCACAAATTGATTTTTGCCTGTTGGAGCTTAGCTCAATAGGTTTTTGTGGATATACTTTAATCAAATTTGGTACATTTGTCACTGAACAGGGATGGGCAAATTACTTGGAAAAATGTAATTGAATTACAAATTACAAATTACTTTGGGACATGAAATGTAATTTCAAATTACAAAATACATGGGAAATGTAATTGAATTGGAAAATAACAAATTACAAATTGCACAATTTCAAGTAACTTCAGTTACGTAATTTCAATTACTGCCCATCCTCGGCATCTTCAGGGCTTATTTAGTCCAGAAACCTCAGAATGTGAGATGGAGGTTGTATCTCTAGTCTTTAGCAGGCACAGCTTGTTCGAGTGCCGAGGCTCTAGCGAGTTCCTTCAGTTGAACTGCCTTGGTGTTTACGTGAGTAGATGTGGGATAATTGCAGCAGGATGGAGAAGGACGAGTAGGGAGAAGAACGAAGAGGAGGAGGAGGAGGAGGAGGTCATGTCCCGGATGTCTCTGTCAAAGGATTAATGGGAAGCCAATTAGTTCTTTAACGGTCACCAATTATCAGTTAATTACGGTGGCACTGGTACTATATCACCAAAGCATCCCATAGGCCTGCTACATGTAGTGATGTAGGGACTTCTCAGAGTCAATACTCTTGACAACAACATACTCCCATAGACTATGGTCTGTTCCCATCATGGGCACTTGAAACTAAGTCAGCTAAGATGTGATACCAATATGACAGTTTAAACTCTCATAAATTCTTACATGTATAATGTGATTGGACAACAGGCCCAGTCCACATGTGCTGCTCGCCACTCTGCAGCTTACAAGTACAAGTGTTAACGAATAAACGAAGATTCTATTCTATTCTATGAGTAGTGACTTTAAACCATGGGCGTATTTAGGAGGGGGGTTACAGGTTAAAAGCCCCGAAATAAATTGCCGAACATTTTTTTCTATGGGATTATATGCAAAATACAGAAAAACTGCACTTTTCGACCATTTCCAATGGAAACACCCCTCCCCAAATTTCCCGAAAAACTTAAAACCCTCCAACAAAATTTTCTGGCTATGCCCATGCTTTAAAGGCTGGCTGAGGGTTCAATAATCTTCTGGCTGTTGACCTGACCTATATCTTAGCTTTGGTGCACCATTGGTTGATGCTGTGTGCATTAGACACCTGCACAACAGAAAGTAAATAGAATAACGATATGCCCAGCACCTTCAGAATTGTCAGTACCCGTAATCATCATCAGTTCGTGATGCCATCCATTTGGCGGTGACAGTACGAATAAATGATCACAATAATGTCCTCGGTCATCTGTAAAGTTCACTGTTCTCCTTTAATAGTGTCTGTCCAAGTGATGTTATGTCCTCGTTTATATTATCTGTACAGCATAGTCTTGGTCTGCCTTTGTTTCTTTTTCCTTCGAATCTTGCTTGTAGTGCATTGTGTGGAATTCAGTGAAATGGTATTGTCTTCACATGTCCAGACCACACCGGCCTAAATTCACATACATGATAACATTTACAAATATATGTAACATATCACATGATAATATTTATAAATATGTGTAACATATTGTTATTATTAACTAAATTTGTAACATGTGCACGGTTACATTGAAATGTGAATCTGAAGCGCGGATAGTCAGCCGCCAGGAGAAGATGCAGTTACAATAGATATTCAAGTGCTTGAAAGCCAAGGAGAAATTATAGTGAGTTTTGAGACGTGTTTTGAAGGAAGGTAGTGAATTTGAGCTACGAAGAGAGAGTGGCAGTCGATTCCATTCCTTGGGGGCAGAGGCATGGAATGCACTCTAGCCCAAAACTGCTCTGCCTCGTGGCTCAGCTAAAAGACCGGTACTTGATGTAAGGAGTTGGTAGTAATTGAAGGTAGGGAGGTGTGCTGGTGCTGAGCGCTTTGTGGGCTAACCACAATAGACCAATTTATAGCTGTCAAAACTGCGTATGTCAATCAACTCACAAAATGTCCTATCTGAAGCAAAAACATTAACATTACATTTAGCTATTACTGGCCTCAATTTACACATCTGATAATCTTTATGAATACCTATGATATAAGGCCTTCATGCATGGTTCACAAAACTCTAGGTGTCAACAAACGTGCAAAATGCTCTAACTCAAACATATTTAGAATGATGCCAACATATTAATAGGAGTTACTTTCTTTGTTGTTTTTGCTACCAAGACCAGTTTGTCTGCATTTGTCTTCTTCACAAGAACTAGTTGTATCTGGATGCACATCTAGATACAACCAAATGCATCTGTCAAAACCGTTTTTTGTTTGATTGGTTTCAATAAAAAGTGTGGTTATAGTGATGGTTATGGTTATACATGTATATTTCTGTAGCACTTTATGGAAACATCTCAAAAGTAAAAGGGCTGTAAAGTTTTTCAGCGTTGTTACTTGGATTTACCTGCCTGTTTCTTGTGAGCAAGACTTGCAGAAATGCAGGAGATGGAATTGCATTTCCTACCTCTAGGACTGTCTTTTGGGGGTGGGGGAACATGGCGGGTGGGGTAAATGCCTTTTCTTGTGATCTGATTGGCTATGGTAGTGCACGTTATTTTGATGTGAAAATGGTTGTGTCACTCTCCTCTGATTGGCTCTTTGTAGGTCAGGTCACTGCAACTCCGATTTGATTTCTGTTCTCAATAATTACTATGCTGTTACCTTGCTTTCATGGGCATATTTAGGAGGGTTTACGGGTTCAACCCCCCAAATATTTGCCGAAAAACACTTAACTTTTCAAAACTGACCCCTTACTCTGCGACCATGTCCCATGGAAACCCGCCCCCCCTCAAATTGAAAACTCCCCAGAAATTGTTTCCTGCCTACATCCTTGCATGCTTTGCTCATAATTATTGGCTGTTGTAGTTTTAATCACTGAGATCTGTTTGGCGTTTGTAATTAATGCCTGCATGTATTCAATGAACATTGAAAAAGGAGCAATTATCTTACATTGTGCTATCATTGAGTGTGTTGATTTTTGTCACTAGGGGGCGCTGTTGTCTGTAAGTGCAGACGACCAGATCCACATGTGGACGCTGCGACAGAAAAAGCCTGAGATTGTTCATTCGCTGAAATTTCAAAGGGAGAGGTATGTCCACAGTATTATACAACTAGTTTCCCAGACAAGGACTGCCATGTCACAACTCCATACCTTTGCCATCGTGGGCCCTTCTGTGTGGAATGACCTCCCCCCCTCAATCCGTAGTAAGATTTTAGTCGGGGTCTCACCCTTATCCCTTCGTTGCATGAAGACTTTCTTATTTCCTAGGGGCTGCGACCGACTTTGAGAGCGCCTCTGAATAGCTAGCAATGTAAGAGGCACTTATTAAATTCTCAGATACGATATGATATGACTATACTTAAATTATTAGTCATTGTGGTAATTTCATTGTTATTGTTGTTTTTGCTACTCATGTTGCATTGTGTTTTTCACTGTTGTGTTATTACTGTGCTCTGTCCAGCCTAATTACATCGGACTGAAATGCACTGAAATGTGTTTGTGTGTCTCACTTGTAAGCACATTTTCCTGTGTTTTTGTATGGGCTTCTTATTCTCTTATAGCTCCTTTTTCAAGGTGCTATAAAGAGAATGCTGTTGTTAACAGTACCTATCGTAATCATAATCTCCAAATATCTAGAGCACTATTCTAAAGCTAAACGCAGGGCATCAGCTTATTCAGGAGCGCTGCGTCATGTCAGAGGGGTTGTCCAGAGAAGTCAAGGAAGATTAAGTAAGTAAGTAAGTAAGTATGGTTTTAATACATCATTTGCAAACGCACAATGGGACAACAGTTATGCAGTGATAATGATAAAATGTCGAAGTAATAATATTAATAATAATAATGTGTAAAATGCTAAATAACTTACTAGTGAAAGATAATTAATAATTGTATAGCATCCTGGTGATAAATCCATTCCCAGTAGGGGGGGTGGGGGGTCAGATTGCGGAATAGTTTGATTGTGTGCGGAATAGTTTGATTGTGTGAACGAGGTCTTAGGGAGTCCACTTGCCAGAGAGACCAGAGAGAGAGGAGGAGGAACTGCTCTGGTGGGTTTCAGTGAGGACGAGAAAGCTTGGAAGACGGGGATTGGATGGATAACCAACGACCACATTCACTTCAGAAAGGGCGAAGAAGGTTTTATATTATATATATATATATATGTATATAATATATATATATACCCTTCTTTGCCTTTATATATATACCGTTCTTTGCCTTTATATATATATATATTATATATATATATACCCTTCTTTGCCTTTATATATATATATATTATATATATACCGGTATATATAACTCCCATGAAAGTGCCCTTGAACGAAAATCAGGGAGCTTAAGTGGCCTACGGAGTGTAAAGTCGTAAAAGATACGAATTGGAAGTGCATCATCTGCCTTTATTGCTTTGCTATAGTTCGGTGATGTATTGATTTTCTCTGTAGGATAACGTATTGTCATCTACCATTCCAAAGTAAATGGCTGTACATCGGAACGGAACGAGGCAATGTACACATCGTCAACTTAGAATCGTTTACACTGTCTGGATATATCATCAACTGGAACAAGGCCATGGAATTGTACGTTATTTCTCCTTTGAGCTATCTATGCAAATATGAGACTTTAATGATGAACAATGTATATTGTTCAGCTATGTCCTACAATTAATAATAATAATAATAGTAATTACAATATTGTATTGGATTTTGTAGGGTATTTGATCATTTATAAAGAGCGTCTCACAATATGAGTCTTTCCGAGGCGCTCCCAGTGTGAGGTACTCTGAGAGAAAAGAAAGGTTTCAAGGTGAGAAAGAGGTAGATATGCCTGCCACCAGAGAGGATGGTAGAGCGTAGAGAAGGAGGAAGTCCATTCCATATGCAGGCAAAGGATCTGGATTGAGCCATTGTGGTCCTAACATGGGATATGAAGAGGTCAAGCCAGTCAGAGGATCTGAGAGGATGCAATATTATTATTATAATTACTACTACTGCTGCTACTGCTACTACTACTATTAATAATAATAATAATATTAATTATTATTATTATTATTATTATTATTATTATTATTATTATTATTATTATTATTATTGGCTAACATTGATTCGTGAAGTGCTTCTGGCGGCCATTTCGTGTGTTTTAATGGGTCTTCTTTTGGGAGGTAAGCTTGTCATTTGCAGAATATGCTCAATAACCCTCAGATGGTCAGACAGCTACAGTCGACCATTTGAGAAGTAATTCACCATGTTCTAGCGCTATTTCTCAAGTCTTCTTTGTATTTCATTCTTCTTTGGATGGTATTCATGAGACACCAACCATCAAACCTTAGAGAAAGACTTCCCAGTTGTTCGATTACATATTTGTGTACTTTAGCTGAAAGTTAAAAGTAATTTTAAAGTCAGGCCCCAGGGAACTGGCGCCCTTGTAACGTCATGGCGCCATATTAATTGTCATTATTATTTTTAAATCGAGGCATTTTGTAAACAGAGAAGTTGTCTGTTCTTATAACGTGTTAACTTAGCGACAAGGCTTATTTAATATCTTGTAAAAAAAACCTGTACTGTCATCAGCAGGCAAGTCTTATAATTGCTGACATTAATATCCTCTACAGTTGTCTTTGCATGTCGTCTTAAGATGGAAACTTGTTCTGGACGTTTGCCAACTCTTTCCTCTGCTGCTGAATCTTTAATGAGTCGGCAGGAAGCGGCTTAAGCAGAGGAGCAAGTTTCACTCAACACCTTTTGCACACATGTCCCTCCATGCCACTGCTCCGCTCTCCTCTCTTCCCAGTCTGCCCACGATCATCGTTTATCACCTCTAGATTTCCGCCAGTCAGAGCTCATCAGTTTAACATAATGTAGAGTACTGTAATGCAACTGGACATTTCCTAAGGTCTTGCTTAATGTAATGTAGAGTAATGCAACTGGACATTTCCTAAGGTCTTCTTGGAGCCTCATGACAGCGCTTTATCTGAGCTAATCGAGCGACTTCTATCAAGGGCTGTGCTCGACAGTGTAGTGGTTAGCCTGCTTAACTGTCAATTGAGAGATCTGGTTCAAATCTCCAACAGGGCCGAAATTTGGTTCGAGATTTCTGCTCCGCCTGCAACCCCCTAACCAACTGAGCTATAAGGAGTACACTGACCGTACACTGTCGGTGGCAAGATGAGACGGCGAGGGAGAGGACTGACCACCCACCCTCATAGTCCGAGGCTAAGGAAATTAAGTCGCTAAAACTTCATACCCACGGCTGCCTCAAGCTAGCTTAAGGGACTGCTCTTCTTCTTTTAGTGAAGGGAGATATATATATATTTTGAACTGTGTATATTGTAAAGACGTGTCTAATATTCTAGTCATTAGAATCTTGTGGTTAGCATGCAGGTCTGTCAGCCCAGCAGTCTCGCATTCAAATCCACTCGAGAACAGAAAAATTTATTTCTGTTCCGCTAGTGTCCCCTAACAAACACGACTGTAAAAAATACGAGTACACTGATGGTACACTTTTGATGGGAAGACCATGCTGTACAAACATTAAAAAAAATACCACCGTGTGCCCCGCGGAATATTTTGGAGTATATAATTGTTTTTCTCATGTAGGTCTTAATTGAAAAAGCATAAAAAATGAATTAAAAGACATTATTTGAAAGATGGTTTTAGAATGGTGTTACAATGAAGTCTTTAATAAAAGAAGATGTAGCTTCCTACACTGATTTTGTATTTCTAAGTTTGACAGTTTGGGGTACACTCCAGATTCCGTGCCCGAAATATTTGAGCACGTGCCACTTTGGGCATGCATGCCCTGGATTCGCCATCCCTGGCCTATAGCATTTTCTTACCAGTGGCTTCTTTTTAGGGTAGGTTAAAGGTCTTCTTTTTCTCTTCATCTGGTTATTCAGAGTTGACAAGACTGTCCCAGGCAAAGGAGGATTTGGATTTCCTCTGATCACCAATGATTTTCCAAGTTGCCCCTTGATTGGTTGCTCAAGGTTCACACAGTATAAATAATCCCACGCTAATAGGCTGTTATATGCAGCTAAAGGTGATGTGTTAATAGCATCAAAATTAAGGAGGCTTGAAATTTGTGTTAGTCATGCTAGTTCGTTGACTATGTTGACTATGCAACGAACTTGTTAAATGCTTAGTCCTAACGTACTGGTGTACATATATTTATGTATAATTGAATAATATGTGTGTGAAACTACATATATTGATGTAGTATAAGCATTTAAGCAAAATTTGTGTCTTCACTTTATATACGCTTTCATCTGTATATATGACAATACCCATAGAAAAACATGTGTACCATTACATATATATATATATATAATTATGTGTATGTATGTATATATATGCCTGTCTATTTAAATAGGGTAATTATCTCATTAGTACCTAATGCCTGCCTTCTGGTGTTGATGGGAGTGAACCGGTACTGGCGGGTTTCTGCTTCTCAAGTGCACTTCTAGGCTTTTTTATGCTGTTTTCAGTGATGTCCCTATGCTTAAGCTCAGTGCTTGTGTCTTTGAAAGTCTTGCATGTATTCTTAGGGTTCGTTGTAAACCTATAGGTCCGGATTTTCTTATTGGCTAAAACAGAGAAATGTTGATTCCCTGCAAGTTTGTGGGGCGCGGTGGTGTAGGGGTATGTTCGGTGCATTGCAGCCGGAGGGTTGCGGGTTCGAATCCACCTCAAGCCGCCGCGTAGGGACTTCTGGGCAAGTCCTTCCTCGCAATTGCTCATGCGCTTCGGCGTGAAACTCCGATTCAGTGTCCGCGCTGTAGTCGGGAGCGCCTCTGAGTAAAATCTTGAAGGGGCGCTATATAAATATCTGAAATGAAATGAAATGAAGTACCACTAGTTAAGGATGTTTGTTGAAGTCTCGCTATATAAACGATATATCCGAACACCTGACAGGTGTCTTTGAGCATTCAGGTGTTCCAGTGTTACAGATTAAAATAGAAAGCATGTACTGCATTTCTTCTCCCAAATCTCATAGTGATGAGAACCATTCTGAATGTGGTATAACGGTATGTCTGAGAGACCTCTCAGAGGTACTGCAGTGTTGTAAGGACTAAACAAATGCAGTGGAAAAATCTATGTTACCATATCGTAAATACTCAGTCAATATCTCATCTTATCAGAGCCGAGTCAGAATTGTTATGTGACAGGTCGATAACTAGTCCGAAGGTCCGATAGTCCGAAAGTTGTAGAAGCTGGATTGATGAAAGGAATTCTTGCTTAAATAGATAGAAGTTGGATTGATGAAAATAACTCTTGCTTAAATGGAACTTGGATTGATGCAAATAATCCTTGCTTGAATAGAAGTTGGAATGATGAAAAATGTTATAGGTTTTAGTGAAAGTAGAAGTTGGATTGATAAAACTAGTTTATAATATAAGTGGAAGCTGGATTGATGAAAAACTCATATAGTGTAAGTAGAAGTTGGATTGATGCTCAAACTATATGCTACTATGGGCGAATAATTTACAGCACTATTATGTAATTAATGTCGGACTATAGAACCGTCGGATTATCAAACCTTCGGACTATCGACACGGAACCATTGTTATACTTTCTCCCTCCGAATCATGTGGCAGCTGAAGACCTGGCTTCCCTATCAGACAATAGCCTCTTTCAGACAATCGGAGCAAACCCACACCACGTCCTCCATAGCCTCCTGTAGAAACTGCTACGACATATACTATACGGCCTCGAGCTCTTGATTATCAGCTCACCACCAAGGATACAATACAATACAACTTGCATTTATAACGCGCCTTATTAAAACAAAGTCTTACTCAAAGGACGCGTTACAATGTACATACTAATCATAGAACTTAGAGAAGAGATAAGTTTTAAGTTTAGATTTAAAAATATTAATTGAGGATGATCTTCGGATTAGTTCTGGTAGAGAGTTCCATTCAACTGGACCAGCTACTTCAAACATTCTGTTTCCAAATTGAAGATGTTTTTCTTTTGATTACGAAGTCTCTTTTCGAAGCCGATCGCAATCCACGTCTTGATTCAAGAGCAGCACATGGTGTGACTAAAGATGATAAGTAAGGAGGAGAGGAACCTGACATTATTTTGAACATGAGAAGACAGATTTTAAAGGAAATCCGAGCCTGAATGGGTAACCAGTGGATAATCGAAACTTTATCCCTCGCCTCTTGTACAAGCACTTAAGCAAATGATCCAATAGGCCCCATTTACTTATTTAAAAAGGAAAAGAATTTTAGTCAACATTAATCAACTAAAAATCCATGACTATCGATACGGACAAACCAAGATTTAAAATAAATTTTTATTTAACACCAAAGTAGGACTGTAGAACCTTCGGACTATCTACTGCTTCTACACTGAAGAGCTTTAGAGAGTTTAGGATTGGTAAATGTGTTGTCATAATATATTTTATTGTTTGTTGTAGAAGCCGTATGCAACATCCAGGTCCGGTTGTACATCTTAGCGATAATCCGATGGACTCCAGTAAGGTGAGTGTTGTGTATGCGAGAAAAGCCAGGAACAGTCATCTTAAAGTCTGTTCCTCTAAGTTTTATAGCACTGTCTAATAAGGCAGTCTTTGCACTTTTGACTTGTACGTTTGTTTCAACTTGCTTGCTCGTAGTAGCATCACTTCCGGTTTCCCTTACTTACTTTTCCAATGGATTATGAGGTAATTGTAACTGTAATCACAGATATATATAGCTCCTCTTCAAGATAGACTCATCAGAGGCGCTTTCGACCTAATGACGGAAAGTGAGGATAGAACAGACTGACTGGTTTTCAAGTGCTTGAGGAATAGAGTTAAAGAAAGACGAAGTAAGTAAGTAAAAATATTCTTTATTGAGAAGCACTAGCAAACGCACAGCACTGTACATGGCAAGATTAATACATTCAAACAAAAACAAACAAATTTATATATACAAGCAAAGAATTGAAGAAGGAGCTCATGTCCTAAGATGCTAGGTAAGTGGGTAACCGATTTGAGAAAGTTGGACCGACCACAGTGAAGCTTTTGTGCTGCACTGAATTGACCAACAATAGATGCCTCATGATATATGATCAAGGTACTCTAGAACAGTGAGTCAAGAAACTAGTTAAATTGTCTCGGAATCAAGAAATGGTTGTTATATTTTTAAAAGTCATAACAAAAAAGACTTATTAGACTAGAATTTAAAGGGCAGTAGAGTCATATATTTGGCTAAACTTGCATTTAAATCAATTTTAATACATTTTCAGGAACTTAGGTGATTGAAAGCGAAAAAGAGAAATAACTAATAAATTTGGCACCGGTCCTACTGCAGTGGGAAAATTCCTGCCAGTCCGTGACACTGAAAATTAATTCCTGCCGGTCCGTGACATTTAAAAGTTTGGGAAGCACTGCTCTAGAAGGCTTTTGGTTCGGTTAGAGTCGATGGTGCATCAAGACCTGTTAGTAGTCCGGTCAGTTCTTGCAAGTCGGTTGAGGATTAACAAAATCATTCTGGCAGGATCTGTCACTGTGTGATTCAAGTGTTCTGTAGATATGCAGCTGCTTCAATCCTCTGCTCAGATCTGGATGTGTTGTGCTAATGCAGGTGGTTGGTTATGATATGACTCTAAGTTAGAGTTGATGGCTTGTTGAATTGCTGTTGTTGCAGTGGCACCAGCTTGCCTTGCTCTTTTCACTGTGGCAACAACATAAGTCCTCGGAATGAATGAATGAATGAATGAATGAATGAATAAGCACTAATATATCTTGCTGTTGTCACAGTGGCACCAACATACTTTTGCTGTTGTCATAGTGGCACCAACTTACCTTGCTGCTCCACAGTTATACTGGTACCTGGAAGCACTGACATTGATAAAGCTCTTGGTAGTACCAAATTCATTGTCTTTACCTATTTTTTCCTGATCAGTTTTCATTATGAAAGGCTGACAATGGTTTAACATTCTCTGATTTTATAGTAGCGGTAGTAGCACTGAACAGTTTATGTAGCACTACTTGTAGTTTGAAGAATGTGCACACATGGAGTAAAATTAAACATTTGAATGAGATTTTGCAAAGCATTGTCTTGAGCTGGAATTTAAAAGTGTCAACCATCAGTGATTTTTTAAAATCTTTTTTGGAGAATTCCTACAATGCAAGTCCAACAACTGCAATGGAACATTCACCGCATTTCATAGCACTTCTGCAATGTTTTTTAATATGCATTCTCCTGAATTTTCAAGCAATCTGGTGCATTACCAGAAAACTTTGCAACACATGACTGTCCGAGTTTTCTAAGAGTTGCTGCTTAATCATCAACTGTTGTGTGACAATTATTTGTTCATCTTCGTATTAATCGTAATCTCAAAATTTCTAAAGCGTAATTGAGCATCAGAAGGGTTGCCAAGAGAGTAGTGTCTTTCTTCTTTAGCTGTGTTTGTTTCGGCTAATCGATAAGCTGATGAAATTTTATCATAATTCTCCTGATTCGTGTTTCCGTACTTGTTTGTTTTGGCATTGCATGTTCGACGACGAGGGTGAGCTTTTCTGCCAGCCTCGCTCTGCGCTGTTGCTCGTTTTTCTCTCGCTTCTTTATTAATCAATTATTTAAGGATGCAGTGTGCATACGGAGTTCTTTCTCTTAGGCACTCCAGCAAATGAAGCGGTGATCCAAAGATCAGTAGGCTGGCTGATAGACGAAAGGAATCAATCACGCTGATTGATCAGGCAGTTCTACAGACTTTGCGGCAGACGTCTCACGAACTTCCTGTCATGCGCTAAGCTTTGCGAGTAGTAGTGAAAACTGTTGAAGCTTGCCCGCAGTTTTCAATTTTCATCTCAGTGCTAGTGATTTCAATCTTGACTTATAAGTCTTCGGTGGTTTAAATCTCCGTGCTTAAAGTCAATGGCTAAGTCTATGTGACTTATGTCTGTGGCTTGAATCTCCAGTGCCTTAGACAGGTTAGAAAAAACACTGCATAAAAAGGACAACTGCTTAGATGTGTACGTTTACGTAGCTTTAAATGCCTGTGATTGAAAAATTTAATATGAATAGCTGATTAGATAGCTATGCGACCCACTCAGGTGTGTGTGAGTAGGTGTGTAGCTGTGTGTGTGTGGGTGTGCATGGGTGTGAGTGTATGTATGTATGTATGTATGTATGAGCACTTTTTATAGCGCCCCTTCAAGATTTCTACTCAGAGGCGCTCCCGACTACAGCGCGGACACTGAATTGGAGTTTCACGCCGAAGCGCATGAGCAATTGCGAGTGAAGGACTTGCCCAGGGTCCCTACGCGACGGCTTGAGGGTGGATTCGAACCTGCAACCCTCTGGCTGCAAGGCACCGAACATACCCCTACACCACCGCGCCCCATATATCTTGACCACTTGTTAACAATGTATCCCTTTAACACTGTGTACAGCATTCACATCCTGAGTGTGTTCTATGGGATGTTAACATTCGATTGTGGCATCTTTTTTTGTATTGTAAAATGGTGTTATTATATTCTGGCTCCCACCAAAAGATGCTCAAACTTAGTCTTTGAGATGGAAGTTGATGACGTGGGAGTCGGTACTAAAGGCATCGGAATTTCTATGTCCAGGAGTAAATACTGTTGCATTGCTCACATATTATGATGTCTGTATGCCATATGACCAGGAGGTTACTGGATTGCTGTCGTCATGTTTGCACTTCAGCTTAAATGTTCTTGAGCCCTGATTGCTGCTTTTGAGGTCTCCAGCTGAAGCAAACAGGCTAAACCTACCATATGATACCATGTATGTATGTATGTATGTATGTATGTTTGTATGTATGTATGTATGTATATATGTATGTTTGTATGTATGTATGTACGTATGTATGTATGTATGTATATTGTATATGCACCACATCTCTGGAATGATCTTCCTTCTTAATTCCGCAAATTTTCATTTTCGGTTCCTCCACCATCATTACCAATCATCAGCTGCCTCAGGCTCCTCTATCTATCACCCCTTGGGCTTTCCACTCAAAACTGAAGTCTCACTTGTTCAAGAATTCCTACCCCAACTCATGTGATCCTGCACCTTCCAATTCTTGACCTACGCGACTCGCACCTTAACAGCTACTGTGCCCCTTCTGACCTCTGGCAACCGGACTCTGACCTCCTTCCGACTTCCGTTTGGACAACCCCTCTGACTCAACACAGTGCCCATGAATAAGCTGGTGCCCTGCTCTTGGCTTTCGAGTGGCACTTTAGAAGTTTAGAGTTTACGATTATGATATATTTCTGGACTTTTATAAGATGCATTATAGGAACCCCCTCAAAAACACAGTGAACAATAGAAAAAAATAATGGCATTAAGATACCGGCTGTGTGAGGAACTTGCATTTCGATTCATTCATTCATTTCAGATATTTATATAGCGCCCCTTCAATATTTCTACTCAGAGCCGCTCCCGACTACAGCGCGGACACTGAATCGGAGTTTCACACCGAAGCGCATGAGCAATTGCGAGTGAAAGACTTGCCCAGGGTCCCTACGCGGCGGCTTGAGGTGGATTCGAACCCGCAACCCTCCGGCTGCAAGGCACCGAACATACCCCTACACCACCGCGCCCCACAATTATTACTCTGTGATCTGTATTCATGACACGTCCTGACATTGTTTACTCTGACGGTGATGTGCATGGTTAGCTCCGGATTCTTTCCTTTGAGTTATGAAGCAATGTGATTTATTGGCCGTTGGTACCAACGTTCAGCCGCATCAATTGCATCGTATTTTCAGCATAATTATTCTCGTCTGTTTACCGATGAGTTGTTTCTCGTTCATTTTTCCAGTATGGCTGATGGAAATTTATGTCAATAGGCTGAAGACATACGTACTGTAGACGGTTGGTTGGCGGAGTGGGTTTTCCATCGATTTCGATATTGTGATCGGATGTTTTTTCTGATCGGACGAATCTTTATCCAGGGCAAATGGTTGCCAAGTGACGCGTATGACAAGGCCACACATGTAGATGAGGCCACGCTCGCAGATGAGGCCCCGCCCGTAGGTGACGCTGGAGTTATAGTTGAGGCCACGTCCGATTAATGAAGAAGGAGGGCCTTTGTGGATGTGTTGGTGATAGATTCTATTGATTTGTTCGCTTCTGCGTATCATCGGAGGTGCTCTTATTCATCGGGATTATTTTGATGAAAACGTCTTTGTGATGACATGTCCTTGTGTTGATGCTTGATGCCTGTTTTAACGGGTGGTTGGATCTGATCTTATGATTTTGACAGATCATTTGTGATTAGTTTTGTGCCTGGAAGAATGAAGTGCATGTTTTATGAGTGAAAGAATTACCAGGAAAGTATTAATTTCTTTTATACCCAAAATAATCATTATGGAGACTGTAGCACGAGCCTTTGTTTACGTGCAAAGCTGATATAATAATATTCTTTATTGAAACAATCCGGTTGACAAACCACAACTGGTTACAGTGTACAGTTAAACTGCAACCGGTTACAGTGTACAGTTATGCAATTGAAACAATTCACAAGAACACAAATGACAGAAGACATAAATCTTAACTACTAACAGAACAGACAGCCTGCAATACACGGCGCTAATAGCAGCGTACAAAGCATGTCCGCCTACGGGTCTCGATCTCGGTACCTCTCGCTCTCTATGCCAGTGTTTTATCCCATGTGCTATCGCAGTCTCAGCTGCTCTTAAAAGGTCGTATACAGATGTCTCGATACATCTGCTTAGCTACATATGAACAAATGCACATGCATACATACTTACGTAAATAATTACAAAACATTCATCATCTTCCCTTTTGCTGAGCCCGATTGCAGTATGCACTGCAAAAGTCATGTATACATAAGTGAGCAGAATACTAAAGAGGCAGACGAAGAAAGGACCAGAGTCATGTTTAATTAGGGTCACTAATTGAAATATGTGGTAGCGAGATGGTTATCCAAGCCGAAATGTAACATTTTATGTATGACTGAGCAAACATGCATATGTGTGGATGAGCAATTGGTCCTTCTCGTTGGAATGCGCTGTCTCCATGTACTCGTTCTCAAATTCTAGCTGGTAACCCTCCTCCTCCTTTGCTTTTCTCAAAACCTATTCTCTCATGGCCTTGTGCACTGAGCGGTTCTGAACGGTTCACCCTACTAGAGGTGAACGGTTCACCCTACTAGAGGTGTTTTATTAATGTTTGAATACAATATAATACAGTGAGCAAACATGCATATGTATGAATGAGCAAACATGCTTATGTATGAATGAGCAAAGGTGCTCTGTGAAACTGAGAGTGCAACTTGGTTGAAGGATATTGATCGAATACAAACCAAAAACCTTGACATTGATTTTCATTTGCAGACACTGTTAGAGTAGCATAGCTTTACCTAGACAATGTGGTTTCCATGGGTGTTGTTGCCATGGTGATGCTTTGCAACCGAGGGCGATTGATATACTGCTGCTTACAATGAAATTGAACCAGTCTATCTCGGTTCTGTTGTGGGTTTAATCTGGAACATTATCGGTTCACATATATCTTTTGTAGATCAGAACGAATGCATGTGTAAGTTATTGGGTTCAGAACTTCAGATACTTAATATTTCTGTCATTTTATTTATTTATTTATTTTATTTATTTATTTATATATTATGTTTAATAACACCATCATCTACTTAAGACTGCTTTAAGGAATCCTTATGGGCAGACGTGTATTAGGAACGTGTTTTAATGTATGGTGTGCTTTGCAGAACTTTAGGCTCAAAACTTGTACAGTTTACATTACTCATTCAGTGACCACTCCACTGCCTTACCCATGCAGACACCTAAAAGGTTTGCTTAGACTTGCCCAGGTTTAGCCATTACCTCCAATTTGTTTTATAATCATGAGAATTAATGAGGGATTAATTATTAATGTGCAAGTGCTTAGTTCTGCGGTGCTGCTATACAACGCATCAAACAATGGTTATTTGTTTTTGCCTTTTGTGGCCGCTAAAATCAACTTGATTTACAAGGTCCTGTAAATCTGGTTGATTTCCTGTCAGAGTTAGACACTTTAAAACATGTTTTACCAAAGAAGAACCCACTCATTAATGGGTGATATTGTTTGCATTTTTATTCATTAAGTTTTCTCATATATTTTCTAAGTATAATAGAATATGCTGGTTTGCTTAGTTTTTCAGTGCTGAAGCAATGTTGAGTTAAGGATTAGAAGGAAAGTTTGTCCTAATTTTTTAGGACTTCTTGGCTAGATTATTCGTGACCAATAACCACTGCCCGATAGCGCATTAGATAACACACTGGCACAGAGAGCGAGAGGTACCGAGATCGAGCTCCGTAGGCGGACATGCTTTATAGGCTGCTGTCAGCGCCGTGTATTGTAGGCTGTCTGTTCTGTTAGTAGTTAAGATTTATGTCTTCTGTCATTTGTGTTCTTGTGAATTGTTTCAATTGCATAACTGTACACTGTAACCGGTTGCGGTTTGTCAACAGGATTGTTTCAATAAAGAATATTATTATTATTATTATTATCACCACTACTATCATTATTACCATCATTATTATTATTATAAAATCATTATTATTATTATTATTATTATTATTATTATTATTAAATGCAGATTGCTTTACCAACTAGAAGCTTCTGCCTGTTATGTGTTTTCTACCAGAGCATTATTGAAATTTTTCTTCGTTTTACTCGTCTCCACCACTGACATCTTTTGAAGGTATCTTCGTCATTAAACAATGCAAAAATATCTGAAGATCTTGATCGTGCCATGCATGTGAAACGCAATTAGTAGTCATGCGCTGATTTACCGTTTTATAATTTCTCTGAATGGACATGTCAACGCGATCCGCCATAAATGTCCAGAAAATCCCGTCTTTCGCGGCGGCCCTCGTTATGACTTTATTGATTGTGCGCAGCCGAGCGATGGTTCGCGGTCAGCGACTGCTGCTTGTGCCGCTTATGATGAGCAGCGCTGACGACCAGTGTGACCACTCCTTGGGATTTTTTTCCAAGATCTTGGGATTTTGAAGTCCGACTTGGGATCTGGGGATTTTCCGAAGCAATCTTGGGATTTTTTTCTAAGATTTGCAGACTAGTTTTTACAGTACTTTCCAACAGTGGCAGCGAATCAGATTTGACAAAAACTCGCTCAGTGTTATAGCACAGGTTATAGCAGGAAGGTCATTCCACAGCAAAGGGCCAACAGAGGCATAGGCACAATGCTGTGCTGTGGCAGTCCGAGACCGAGGTACTATCAAATCAAATCAAATCAGTTTATTTCCTGATCCAGCATAGTACAATTATAGCACAACAAACACACTAATTACATCAGTTGTGGATACCAAGGAGGAGACCCAGAAAAGATGAAGAATCCCGCTAATAGGGCCACCTAATAATTGTGAATAACACTAGAAGGTCATGATGACCTAAAGAGCGGAGAGGATGTCCAGAGGTCTGAAAGACGTTCATTATTATTAACTTGTGAACATTGTAATTTGTTAATTCAGTGTTATGCTCAGGTTTTTTCTTTTCGAGTTGTTAGCTCGGCATTTTTATGAATAATTGCTATTATTAAAATGCATTTCATATTTCATTACAGCTTTTCCTTTTTAGTGACTTTGGATTTTTGGTACACTTTTGGCCAATCTGGGATTTTGGGGATTTTTCTGGCAAGATCTTGGGATTTCATAAAATGGAGAGTGGTCGCACTGCTGAGGACAGCGGCGCTTGCCCAACCCTCATACTTGTTATGATTTTACGGCATAATTAAGCATGGCAGGGTGCGTAGTCGTCTTCGTATCGTCTGGCGGGGTGTGTGTGGGGGAATGGAGGGAATGGGGTGTCGTTGCATGATTCGCTGTGTTTAGTGAGCGTCAGACACCTCGGGCAAATGGCGCGTTGCGTCTCGGCTGCAGCCAGGTGACAGCCGAGGTCATATCAGTAGCGGCGGCGGCGGTGAGGACGCTGCTCGCAGACGCAGTGGCCGTCTTCGTTGGGTAAATTGGTCAGCGGCAATTTAGGGCACGCGTTGGACATTAGGGCACGCAACTGCATGCGCCGTCACGTCTACGTAGTGTTGTGTTGGCTGTCTTGATGTGCGCTATATTTGCGGCTTGTAATGCAGTCTCTTAAAATGACGCACTTGGAGGTCGTGTGGATCATTTGAATGTGTGTGTTTGATGATGAAGCAAGTAATTCCTCTGCTAAATAAAGAGCTTGTAGTTTATGTATAAGCTTACTACTGTTTGCTGTTGTGGGCCCTTCTGCTTGAAATTACATTACCCTCCTCTGCGTGGATTCTCCTCCTCATCTGCTCGTTCCCTCAAGACGTTTCTCTCCCCCCCCCTGGGCTTCTACACTGAGAGCGCCTCTGAATAGTCCATACTGCGAGAGGCTCTTTATAAATGTTAAGGTGCAATACAATACAATATATGCAGCGGGTAGCAGTACAGGCAGCAAATATAGTTAACCTAGCATATTCAAATAACACGTTTTTATGTATATATAATATTGCATATTGGTTGTGATCATCTGCTTACGAAACCATCATTGCAGTATTTCCCAACCTGGATGCAAGTCACAACAGGCACTGATTATCAGTGCAGACTTGGAATCTTTCTTCTGGTTCAGATTTGACACAACCAAGTCTCTTTTGGCCTTTACGGTGCACTTAGCACTTACTTAGTCCTTCCTCGCGCTGTCAGCGCATCGGGCGACACAGCCTCTCCACGTTATCCTGTCTTCCGCGGCCAGCATAGCATCGTCCCACGTCATTCCGCCGCCTTCCAGATCCTGAGTGATCGTGCTTCTCCAAGTCTTTCTGGGTCTTCCTCGCCCTCTTCTCCATCCCGACGGAGTCCAATCCAGTGCCTGCTTTAGCGTTCTCTCCTCTCCCGATCTATGTATGTGCCCCAACCAACGTAACCGCATCTTCTTCAGCATGTCTTCCAGTTTAATCTGTGTCGTTTCTGTTGCGGTAATTTGTTTTACCCGGGAGGGCTGCAAACCCTCCGCGGAACCCTCCTCCTTTACCCGGGCTTGGGACCGGCACAGGTTCCATAGCAGGAACCTGAGGCGGAGTTTTTTGGATTGGATTAAGATTTGATTGGAGTAAGATTGGATTAGATTAACATTGGATTAACACTGGATTAGATTAACACTGGATTAAGATTGGATTACGGTGTATCTATGTTAATATGAATTGTTTTGTATTGTATTTGAAAATTTGTAAAGCGCCTCTTACATTATAAGCTATTCAGAGGCACTCTCAGTGTGAAAGCCCGAGGGAATAAAAAAGTCTTCAAGCAGGGGCAGATGAGGGAGAGACCCAAGCCAGAATCTTAGAGCGTTCAAAGGGGGGGGGGAATCTCATTCCAAGAGGAAGGACCCACAATGGCAAAGGCGCGATGTTGGACCATAGCAGTCCTTGCCCGAGGGACAAAGAGATCATCAAGACGGTCTAGAGAGCCGAGAGGACTAAGAGAAATATCAGAGGTTTACTGAATCTAGTAAATACAAGCAAATTGTACCATATCCTAAAACTGAGCTCTTTGTAATGAGAATTCCATCATTGGATATTTTTCGGCGTCCCCATGGAGTGCCCTTTCCGGGTTGCAACCAGACTGTCAGTTTGACGAATTGAAGCAATGATTGATTGATGTATTGTGGATTATTACAGTGGTACTGGAGACATTCAGCGATTAGATTAAATTGGATATACTTGAGCTGACAAGCGGGCAGAAGCAAGCGACAAGAAAAGCTGCTTACGGAAGTCGCTGCTATTCCACATCATGTTGACATTCTGTGGCAGAAGTGGAGTTGCTGGAACAGTTATTACTTTTCTAACTGATGTTACCGTGGAGATAAATAAAAAAAATTCCTGGATGATATAAGACTGTTGACACGAGCAGGAACATGTATGCAGTATGGTTTAAAGACAAACAGTTGGCAACTTTATGCTGAAAGTCATGACATCTTGTATAAGTTCAGTATTTACAGTACTCGGTATGGTGTAAAGCTGACAGCCCTGTGCTTAAAGTCATAAAACCCCATATAAATTCATTAGTTACAACAAGACATGCATATTAACGTAGTTTTGTCATAAATTCTTCAGTTTTCATAATTTCTTTACTGTGCTACAGAACTCAGTAGCCTGTATCCACAATACATCCGTTGCATATCTACCACATGTTTACCCTCAGTTGGCAAGATGCTTTCCATTTGTTTGGGTACTTATAAGTTCCACTCTTCTGTTATTTATGCATGTGCAATCCCTTTCCATGGACGTAATTTACAACATTTAGGCAAATGTTTGAATTCATCTTGATGGCATAAATTTACAGTGATGGTCATGTCGCCCAAGGACTCTCACAGCGTCATCTTTTGTGTTTCGCGGCACTGTTCTGAATTGTCGCGCTTCATCCAGTTGCATCGATATGTTTGTTTTATCGACTGTCAATCAGGGAACGAACGAGTTTCACGATGATTGGCTGCAAGCGATCGATAAATGGATTTCATTTTGTTTCCGTAAAAAACAGAAGTCTTTCTTTTGTGTCCTTGTAACTCGGTGTGATCCGATGAAGCATAGTGCAAAGTTAAGTCCGATGTTTTCTACTGCTGTGTTCTTTAATGCATAATTTCTGGAACACCTTTCAAAGTGTTTATATAGACGTTTATATTGTATGGCAAAGCATTGGGCCAAAAAAATATAGGTGTGTTTCCGGTAACAGTGGTTTTAAAATCTGGGTAGGTAGGTAGGAAAAAAATTTTATTTTGTAAAATATTTTTATGCAATGCTGCATCGTTGTATAATAATAAACGAATATATCGTCATCATATTTCACCTTGCTGAGGCAAAAAAAATATTTTTATGCAATGGAAAGCAATGTTATCAATGTCGCAAAGGTTAAATTCATGTGTCACTACAAAAAAAAAATTTTTTAATTTAAAAAAAAAACATTTTTGTCACAAAATTTTCCCAGTCGGGCCTAAAAAGTGACTCGGTCGGGTTACCGGAAACACAACATTATTTTGTTTTGGCCTTGGATGAATCCAGTCAGTCATCATCTTCATATCGTCGTGGCAGCTTCTGTTGATGGGGCGCTATAGACATAAATTTATGGTTGCAGTGGCAGTTATGATGATGGCGCTATAGAAGTATAAGATTGGATTGGATTATGATTGGATTAGATTAACATTGGATTAAGGTTGGTTTGGATTAAGATTTGATTGGCGTAAGATTGGATTAGATTAACATTGGATTAGATTAACATTGGATTAACACTGGATTAGATTAACATTGGATTAAGATTGGATTAGATTAACACTGGATTAAGATTGGATTAGATTAACACTGGATTAAGATTGGATTAGATTAACATTGGATTAAGATTGTATTAGATTAAGATTGGATTAGATCTTGCCCAGCAGCAGCAGTCGCCTGATAACTAGCTGCTGGAGGATCAGCCAACAATGCACCTCTTTTATCCTTTTCTATATCTGTCAGCTTGCCTCTGCGTTTGTTCCTGTATGTGTTTATGTCTGTGTCTGTGTGTGTGTCCGTCCGTGCAGAGTTCTTGACCTTGTCACGTGATGATAACAGATCATCTCTTTACGTCAGTCTGAAGGACTCTTGTGGTGGCAGCAGATTTGAATGCGCTATTGGCATTTCATCAATTGCAATAGGTACGAGAGCCTTCCGAAGGGTCCTTCCTGCCAGATGCTGCCCCACAGGAATTGCGCGTCGCCTGACGAATGGTCTCGTCATCACTCTGATGTATATACAGTTGTGGCTTCGATGTCATTCGTACCATCTCTTGGTCTTTGGATACTTTGCAGGTCCACTGTTGGTCTTAAGAGGTTTGAAGACCGAGTATTGGTTTTAAAATGCTTTAGGACCTACTGATTCTCTTTAGATGTTTCAAGGACCCATTGTCAGTTGTTAGATGTTTTTGCCGGTCCGCTGTTGGTCTTCAGAGGTTTCTAAGACCTAGTATTGGTTTTAAAATGCTTTAGGACCTACTGTTTCTCCTTAGATGTTTCGAGGACCCATTGTCGGTTGTTAGATGTTTTTGCAGACCCGTCTGCTGTTGGTCTTAAGAGGTTTCTAAGACCTAGTATTGGTTTTAAAATGCTTTAGGACCTACTGTTTCTCCTTAGATGTTTCGAGGACCCGTTGTTGGTTGTCAGATGTTTTTCAGACCCGTTTTGGTCTCTGAATGATTTCCAGGCTGTTGTTGTTTGTCTTCAGATCCTGGTGAGACCTTGTACAGTGGTTGGTGTATCAGCTACAATTTGCCTTGAATGCTATTGACGCTAAAGTAATTTACATTAGGGTCATGTACCATAATTATATATGTATCCTCGGGCAACCAGACTCGAGCCTCCTTCGGACTCCTCTGCTGGACAACCCCTCTGACTTGACGCAGCGCTCGTGAATAAGCTAGTGCCCTGTGCTTGGCTTTCAAGAGACGGTTTATAAGTTTAGAGTGTACGATTACTTATCTATATAGTATATACATAAAAAGTTGTATGTTTTATTTGCAGCTGTTAATTGGTTTTGAACTGGGTTCTGTCGTCTTATGGGATCTGCGAAACAAGGTGGCTGAAACGCGATTTACCTGCACTGAGGTAATTGTCATCCGCTTTTTGTGTTGTTCTCTTTGTTTGTGGGCTTTGGCCAGGTAGATCTCCTCTGTGCCCCACCTGGACGAGGCCAGTTATGAGGCGACATGGTGACTGACTGCAAGTATATCAGTATTTCATCATAACTGGGCTTTCCTTGAGTTACTTTCGCACACTTTTATCTATCTTTGCTTGCCATATCTTACCTCACTTTACTTGCCTCAACTTGCCTTGCCATACTTGCCTTGTCTTGCCATACTTGCCTAGCCTTTGCCCTATTTGCCTTGCCTTGTCCTACTTGCCTTGCCTTGCCCTACTTGCCTTGCCTTGCCCTACTAGCCTTGCCCTACTTGCCTTACCTTGCCATGCCTTGCCCTCAGGGTTGGCAAGTTGTTGCCATCGCCGGTTATAACCGGTTATTGCCATGGCTATAACCGTCCCGGCAACAACCTCTTGGCAATAATGGCAACAACCTCTTGGCAAAAATGGCAAAAACCTTTTGGCAAAAATAGAAACTATTAATTATTCTGGTAATAATACTCACAGTTAGCTTAACTTTTTATTTCTTCTGGCTTGCTACTTTACAGAGTTGATTTATTCAAATATATCATGCTTTATCAATCAAGTTTTTCCAAATAAAAATCACCTGATTTAAATAACCATATTAATTTCTTCCTAATAAAAGACATTTACTAGTTTTACATATTAAGTACAGTCAATATCGAATTGTGTAATTATGAATTAGAAATTTTGCCAAACCATTGGCTCCTATACACTACTAATAAATTTTATACTACCAGGTAAGTATATAGAAAAGGCAATGATCCAGAACCCTGTTGACCTGAATATTACTACTGCAGTGCAAATGGCAGTTTATTTTGGAGTAGTTGAACTGTAGGTCAGAATTTTTTTATCTTAATCTCATATAGTTGACTTTAACTAAATTTATTCTAAGGGGTAATATAGATTTACTACAGTAGTTTTAATTTCCCACAGAAACATTCATTATAACTATGCAGTCTGTGCAGTGAAATATGATTTTAATTTGCCTTGCCCTTACTTTGGAGAAAATGGACAACAACTGGCAATAACTGGCCGGCAATAACCGGCTATAACCGGTTATTGCCACTGTCCCGGCAACAATAGGTTGTTGCCGGCATTAACCCAACCCTGCTTGCCCTACTTGCTTTGCTTGCCCTACTTGCCTTGCCCTACTTGCCTTGCCTTGCCCTACTTGCCTTGTCCTACTTGCCTTGCATTGCCTTGCCCTACTTGCCTTGCCTTGTCCCACTTGCCTTGCCTTGCCCTACTTGCCTTACCTTTCCCTACTTGCCTTACCTTTCCCTACTTGCCTTGCCTTGCCCTACTTGCCTTACCCTTCCCTACTCCCTTGCCTTGTCCTACTTGCCTTGCCTCCTTCCCTACTCTGCCTTGCCTTGTCCCACTTGCCTTGCCCCACTTTGCCTTGCCCCTTGTCTTGCCTTGTCCCACTTGGCCTTGCCCTACTTGCCTGCCCTTGCCCTCCTGTCTTGCCTTGCCTTGCCCTACTTGCCTTGCCTTGCCCTACTTGCCTTGCCCTTGCCCTCCTGGCTTGCCCTTGCCTTACCTTTCCTCATACTTGCCTTGCCTTGCCCTACTTGCCTTGCCCTTGCCCCTACTTGCCTTCACCTTGCCCTACTTGCCTTGCCCTACTTGCCTTACCTTGCCCTACTTGCCTTGCCTTGCCCTACTTGCCTTGCCTTGCCCTCTACTTGCCTTACCTTTCCCTACTTTGCCTTGCCCTACTTGCCTTGCCTGCTTGCCTTTCCCTACTTGCCTTGCCTTGCCCTACTTGCCTTGCCTTGCCTTGCCCTACTTGCCTTGCCCTGCCCTTGCCCTTGCCCCCTACTTGCCTTGCCTTGTTACCTACTTGCCTTTGCCTTGCCCTACTTGCCTTGCCTTGCCCTACTAGCCTTGCCCTACTTGCCTTACCTTTCCCTTCTTGCCTTACCTTGCCCTACTTGCCTTACCTCCTGCCCTACTGCCTTGCCCTACCCTTGCCTTTGCTTGCCCTACTTGCCTTACCTTTCCCTACTTGCCTTACCTTTGCCCTACTTGCCTTGCCTTGCCCTACTTGCCCTACCTTTCCCTTTGCCTTACCTTTCCTTACTTGCCTTGACCTGCTTGCCCTTACCTTTCCTTGCCTTTACCTTGCCCCTACTTGCCTTTACCTTGCCCTGCTTGCCTTACCTTGCCCTGCTTGCCTTACCTTTCCCTACTTGCCTTACCTTGCCCTGCTTGCCTTACCTTGCCCTGCTTTTACCTTTCCCTACTTGCCTTACCTTTCCCTACTTGCCTTACCTTGCCTTACCTTTCCTACTTGCCTTACCTTGCCCTGCTTGCCTTACCTTTGCGCCTTGCTTGCCTTACCTTGCCCTACTTGCCTTACCTTTCCCTACTTGCCTTACCTTGCCCTGCTTGCCTTACCTTGCCCTACTTGCCTTACTTTTCCCTACTTGCCTTACCTTGCCCTACTTGCCTTACCTTGCCCTACTTGCCTTTCATTACATGATATATCTTCAGATAAGTGTTCGTGTGTGCATATGTGTATACCTGGAAATGTGTATATCGTCTTTTGAAAGCCTCTGAGAATGGCTTGTGTGGTTTAGTGTAACGACACGAGCCATTTGACCATGAACGCAAACTGCTCGCCTGTCTTCTGCTAACACTGTGCTTATGATGAAGCGCTTCGTAATCGGGTAAGGTGATCTCGTCATTTTTTCCGACAGACTTTGAGGTCCGTCTGCTGGCATCACGAAGGTAAACAGTTCATCTGTAGCCATGGCGACGGCAGTCTGACGATCTGGAATTGCAAGACACCAGCAAAGCCCCACAGTTACCTGATGCCTCACGGTAAGCAACAGCAGCAGCAGCAGTGAACAGCGTTGTCTGGTCCAGCAAACAGCTCACTGGCTTAGGTAGCAATGTCACTTGGTATGGTTGCACCAAGATAATGATATCAATCATTGTGATCTGACCTATATCTACTTCACTTGGTGTGAACTGACATAGTTAGCAAATCAGTTCTTATGATCTGACCAAGATGGCAGCATTGCTTCTTATGGACTGGCGTAAGCAGCAATATGTTTTGTCATGGTCTGACTTAGATGGCAGCATCATTGGCTATGTTCAGACCTAGATATGAGCATTACTTATTATGGTCTGACCTAGATATGAGCATTACTTGTTATGGTCTGACCTAGATATGAGCATTACTTATTATGGTCTGACCTAGATATGAGCATTACTTGTTATGGTCTGACCTAGATATGAGCATTACTTGTTATGGTCTGACCTAGATATGAGCATTACTTGTTATGGTCTGACCTAGATATGAGCATTACTTGTTATGGTTTGACTTCTTTTAGTCTGACCTAGATAGAAGCATTACTTGTTATGCTTTGACCTAGATAGCTGCTGTGTTCTGACCTCGATAGCAGCATCACTTGTTATAGTCTTACCTAGATGACGCCATCACCTGAAAGTGAATGTCTCTTATCAGTGCCTTTGATATGAAACCACAGACGCTAGATTAGAATGACAAGCACCACTAATTACAGCTAGTTACACTAATTACAGCTAGTTACACTAATTACAGCTCTTAACACTGTCAGTCGCAGATTATTGTTATTGAAAATCGAAGAAGAAACTATACATATCTGGAAAAGGTTTTGCTATTAAGAAGACTAATTTAAAAGTAAAACTGTCAGAAATATACAAGCGACACCACCAAAATAAAACTATGGCGATTCCCGGTACTCAATATGATACTGGAAAAGTGTCGGCAATACCAGGTTGTGGTAAGTTAATAACAGGCACATTAAATTTTTTCTTCACTTCCGAAAATGCGGGCCCCTCAAAACTGCGGGCCCGGGTGCTGCAGCACCCTTAGCACCCCCCCTTAATTCGGCCCTGGTCGGCAATACCAGGTTGTGGTTTAATACTGGTTACATTGTGCACGTTTATTTTCATTTTTAGCTAAACTCACCAAAGATGGCAAACCAGAACCCTGTAAACCGATAACGAAAGTGGACTATCGCTCTGTACGAAACAGGTACTACACACACTGGTTTGTTACTAAGGCTACCAATACTCCTAATTACTAATGGAGCTACTTCTAATTTGCTGCCAAGTCCAACCAGGTTTGCAACTACAAATACAATTTTACAAGACTAAACTGTTGATAACGCAATCTAACATTGATGCATGCAAAGGTACCAAACTGATTAGCACTCTCTGAGTAGTTCCATCGTAGGGGCACTATATAAATTTATGAATGAATGATTGAAACGTGATGTTTTGGAACAACAGATGGATTGCATGACGTAACAAAAAATTCCAATTTTTCCTTAATGCGTTGGGAATGACTATGAAGGAGCGGAGGTGAAAGTCGGATGCTTTGCTACTTTGGCCTTGCGTCCATATTTCTCCGAAAGAGACTGGGCCAATATGTGGCAGATGGCTCCATGCACTTTCATCCCAGATGGAGATTATCGGTCTTCAATGGAAAGGGTTCAATGGCAGTCCTTCCTTCCCTGTCCCTTCCCTTGTTCATCCATTTCCGCATCCGTCTGGCCATCCATCCAGGGTTATGGAAGCATGCGGACTGTTTTTGTTTTTCTTTGGCAGCGAGGCGTATATTCTGTTCAGCGGGGGTACGCCTCTCGTCGCGCAGACGCCCAGTCTGACCGTCATGCACGGAAACAACATGACCGTCCTTGAAATGGAACACGCGGTCGTGGACTTCGTTACGTTGTGTTCCACTCCTTATAATAACGGTAAGCAAGTGGAGCCTTTATGGAACACGCAGTTGTGGACTTCGTTACTTTATGTTCCACTCCTTATAATAACGGTAAGCAAGTGGAACTTATATGGAACCCACAGTTGTGGACTTCGTTACGTTGTGTTCCATTCCTTATAATGACGGTAAGAAAGTGGAACCTTTGTATGTCACACTCTGTTCCTGTCTGTGATGAGTGGTGCCATTGGCATGTTTTACACCATGACTACCTTCTGTGGTTTTTTGGATATGTTTTCTTCCTTGATGACAATAAGGTAATGGAACCTTGGTTCATATATCCTGTTTCTTTCTTTATACTAATGGTGAGGAAATAGAACCTCTTCCTCAATCTGTTGATAATTAACCAAGATTTTGCAACTATGATATACTGCGTGATCGGGTAAAGGTATGGAGCTTAGTAACTGTGTTCAATTGCACTTACCAATTTCAGTCTCGTTGACCTATTTAGTCTCTTTGACTTATTTAATCTCTTTGACTTATTTAATCTCTTTGACCTATTTAATCTATTAGCCAAGATTTTTTATCCGATCACAACTCACAAAGTGAAACCACTGTTATTATTTTATAAACAATTTGAGACCTGGTTGCCTGAGAAACCTGGAGATAAGCGACGGCAAGCTAGAAATAGAAAAAAAGAAGCAGAAAGCGAACACAAAGATTTAAGTACAAGAGTTATATGGTCATATTTTGATGTATTAGTGATGGCTCTAGCCAAAGAATTCTGAAGTCGTTTGAGTTTCAGCATGTTTGACTTATTGAAAAGAAGCAAGTTACAGCAATCAAGGCAACTGGAAAGAAATGCGTTTGCCGTATCCCTGAATACATGGGGACTTAACGCCTACCAATGTGAATATCATGAATGTACATATATTACGACTTACAAATACCTCTTATATACGGTAGTCATTGCGAGACTTAGTAGAATGAAAAATGATTCCAAAGTTATGGACAGCATTAGCCAAATCAGCAAGAGAGTTGCCCAATTTCAGAGATTCAACACATCCGTTGTACATTGCCTCTCTTTTCTTCAAATGCTTCCCAGTGTGTTATAGATACATTAACAGTTCAGTTGATGGAATAGAATACCTGTTGAGTATGTGCAGTGAAAAACCGACGTTAGATTAATTTGTGTGATAATGTTTTTTTCAGATTTTCAAGATCCATATGCGATTGTGGTTCTTCTCGAAAATGACTTGGTGGTTGTCGATCTGAACTCTCAAGGGTAAGGGTAGTCCATGCTCAAGCTGTCCTGGTCCACACAGAAAAATTCTTCTATGAATCAGTAGCCTATATAAATATATGAACTGGTGATGAAACTATTTTAGGATGAACGTTAAATTATTTCATTATTCAGCAGACCTCTGTGCATTTGCTTACAGTTGCAACCAGTACTTTTTAAATTCATTCTTCATTTATAACCCCAATAATGTGCACAAAAGAAGAAATGCCTTAGATAAAATTTTCTAAGATATCAGTCAATCAATGAAAATTATTTTTATTGCACCAAAATGAAAGGTTCATGATGAAGACATTAAGTTTCTGAATAAAAATTGTAACAGAAGTCTAATGAAAGCTTCAGGCTGATACTAGATCCGACCACTATTTATGGCCTCAGTTAATTAGTCAATTACGACTAATTAGTTTATAACACATATAAATTAATCAAGACAAATTTCTGTGTCAATTAAAGGAAGAAAAGGATGAGCCAAAGAAAGAGCGGAAAAGGGGAAGGGTAATTTTTGTATGAGCTGAGTGGGAGAGAGGGATTATTTAGAGGAAAATGTAATATACATGTAGGGGATTATTATGTAATTGCTCATTTGTAATTGCTCCCTATCTAACAAAGATGACTGTAATTTCATATCCAGAGTACTACTGTATATAAAAACATAATTTATATTGGTTCTCTTCCTCAATTATAACACTAATGGTCCAATATGTATAGCATGCCAATAGTTTTAATTTTATCTAAACATTGCCGTAATCTATACATCCAACAGGACCTTAGTTTATCAATGTATCTAAACATCCAATAGGACCTTAGTTTATCAATGTATAAGTTGTGTACTTGTCAGCTTATTAAACGAAAATTGATAGATTAATTTTTATATATTTATTAGCAGATATTTTGTGAGTTGTGGTTAAGTTGTTCCTGGGCTCCGAGGGCCTTGGCCTATGTCTTGTTTGCGTTTAGAAAGTTCCCTTTCCTCCTGAACACCTCTCATGTTATTCATCTATTAGGCCATCAGTTTAGCATGTGAAGTTATGCATCCATGGGATATCTCACCTCTGTCTATGTTTAAGGGTATTATTTAAATTAACCTGTAATTGCATTATGACTTACTTCCTGATGATGCAAAAGAATTCTCATATATAATGGTTTGGCATCTAAGTAAGTAAGTATATTCTTTATTAAATCAATTGCATATCCGCACTCTGGTGTACATACGTCTTATCAACTGTCAATATGAGTACAACATTCTAACAATAAACGTCTTGCGCTGTAGATTATCTGCAAGAGGTACACAATGGTTGTGCATATCTAGAGATACCAGATGTGATTCAATTTTAGAATATGGCGTCGTTATAAGACTACCTTGCGTATGTATCTTGTTTGTTTGGTGACTTTGGTCTTCTTCTTGTAGCTATCCGTGTTTTGAGAATCCTTATGCTATGGACATTCATGAATCTCCCGTCACAGTGTGTTCCTATTTTGCTGACTGTCCGTCTGATCTCATTGGCGCCTACTGCTGGGTTGGCTGCAAGTATAAGCGGACTGGATACAGTGACAAGGTACGGCTGTTCATTCAAGCCTGTTGTGCCAGCATTTGCAGAAGCTTTTTCATAGTTAATTTGCCAGATATACAGTGGTCATAATCATCATATGCTTAAAAGGGACTTCTTCTTGAGAAGCACCATTGAGGAAAGTACAGATGGAAACAAAATGAGAAAGATTGAAAATGATGCTTTGGAGTGGATGAGGAACACAGTTCCACAGTGTAACATGGCAGTTTTCTTTAGTCCATCATTTGGGAACAGGGTGCCATGTAACCTATGATTTGAACTTCTTGCCTCTGTATTGCCAGTGATTGAAGATTATTGTATTTGATTGTGGCCTCGTATTGTTGAGAGCATTATTAAGTTATTTTGGACAGGTGGTATATTCGTGTGAGGCTGAGCACTGTTGCATTGTAACTTAAGTACGTGATTCAGTAAGCTTTATTAGTGCAAGACGAACACCCACACTTCTCAATAACAGTTCATACAACAGTATACAGGCACACAGTGTAATTGAACAGTTGTTGTCTTTACTTGAATTAATTACTTGAATTCTTATTTTCTTTTTTATTGGGTGTGTTAGTTAAGTTATGTTAGTAATTTTGTTTAATCATTTAGCCATTTCCTGGTTATCGCAGTATTCATGTAATGATAAGAAACTGTTGTCATGCATTATTTCTGTTATTCACAATTATTAGGTGGCCCTATTAGCGGGATTCTTCATCCCTTCTGGGTCTCCTACTTGGTATCCACAACTGATGTAATTTACTGTGTTTATTGCCATAATTGTAATAATAATAATAATAATAATAATAATAATAATAGAGATTTGAGTGCCGTAGTTCGTAAGCAGTCGATGACTCGAAGCAACGATTCAGAAGCACTTTGAGGAGCAGGGGTAAATCACTCAAGATGGGCCTGTGTGAAAAGTTCAGTTTTTAGATGTTTCTTGAAGACAGCGAGGGCTGTAGAATTTCTAATGTCCGTAGGAAGATTGTTCCATATTCGAGGGGCTGCTTGTACTATGTTGGTTCAGGAAATAAACTGATTTGATTTGGATTTGATTTAATGGTGCATTTTAAACAGTTGTTGTCATTTTTGTAGCAATGGCCAATCAACGGAGGAGAACGGAAAGAGACGAGCTGTAGCTTTCCAGAAATCGTAATCACTGGGTAAGTAGTTGGCCAGGAATTAATTATCTGCTACTGACTGGTTGAGCACATGCCTTGTAATACGAAGTATGCCAGTTTAAGCCCTCTTGGAGAGGGTTGCTATGCAAGGGCAGGCCTCTGAGCATCTCCTTAGTAAACAATTGTTCACCATAATCAATTACTGCCTTGTGGGTACCATGAATATCACTAGTATTATTATTTCTATTGTATTATCTGTGACATTATATTGTAATGTATTTCTTATCATTTATGCAGAACCAATATATTGAGTGGCCGAATTAGCACCTCCGGTTAGAGCATTATTTCGTGGTGCATATGCATGTGCGCTATGATGTTGATTCATAGACCAGTCATAACTACGGGTATACTCCGAGACTTGTATATTGGGTACCGTACACAGGCACTCTGAAATTGTGAGAAGCTCATTGAAAATGTCATGTAGAGATGCTGAACAAATACAGAACAAAAATCTTAGAAATAGCCCTATAGAGAAATTATTTAAAAAAAAATTAATTAATGTTTCATGGAATTTTCTTTAGGCATGCTGATGGTTCACTGAAATTCTGGGATGCTTCAACCGGTGAGAATTTCTATCTTTATTTGCTTAATTCTTGTCAAAATTTATCAGATATTGTCTCGTGACTCAACATAGAGAAATATCTGTCAGGTGACTTATTTTTGAAAGGATCATTATGACAATCGAAATCTCAAGTCTTACAACGCCTAAAAGCAAAGTCACGGGAACTAGTGTATTCACAGGTGCGCAGTCAAACCAGTGTTGATGGGCAGTTAAGTTCAAGAATGGTTCAAGTTCAAGATTCACAGGTCTGGCAGACAGTCAGGTGGCTATGAGTGGGTGGTGTTTAGCGAGAGAGGTGAGAGAAGGAATGAGGATTGGATTTGTGGAAAAAAGAAGTTTCCAAGAATTCTGGAAAGCTGGAAAGTCCTGGAATTAGACTTTAAAAAATTTAAGGCCTGGAAAACCTGGAAGAACTGGTGTTTTCAAAAAAGTCCTGGAAAATCATGGAATTTTAAAATAGGTAGGTCATGGAGAACGGAAAAATCATTTATAGACATATTTCTAATCATATTTTTAATTTTGATAATATTACTTCGATAAAACAGTTAGAAAGTAGGTCCTTTTTCGTTTAAAATAAGTCTTTAAAAACATGGAAAAAAGTCATGGAAAGTCATGAATTCTTTGTTTTATTAACCTTGTGGCAGCCCTGAAAATGAATGTTTTAAGTTTTGAATGTAAAACCTGTTCAGATATGGCAAGAGTTGTTGTTGAGTTCGTAGGATGGATAAGATAATGGTCATAATTCTGGTGGGAGTTTAATTCCAGAGAGGCGGAGGAGATATGGCCTTGTACCATATCAGATATAGATAACAGTGACCTATATTTTTCTTTAACTGTTGAACAGAAGAAGATTCCTAGATAACCATGATCACGGGGTCACAGCTGGTCTGCCTTGTGCAACTGGTGGGAACTAGTGTCCAGCTATTGGGCCCAATATGAACCTAAGAAATGTGGCCGTCAGAGTTCAATGTGTGTGTTTTCCTGTGGTAAAGACATCACCGTGTCTGTGGTTTGAATCCTGGTGCATCCAGTACAATAATGATTCATTATTGAGCCACTGAATATCTGTAAAAAAATTGTGTGGCGATTGTTGGAGAGCTATTATGATGTTTCTACTGCTGCCAAAGGGCCCCATTAATCCAGGATAACCAAAGATTTGCCTGTGGCGATATTACAATAAATTATGATATTTTGTCTCGTGTTCCGCTCTTGTTTAATAAGACCTGCTTGCCCTCTTTTGGTCGAGTTCATAATTGCTGGATTTTGGCTTTTTTATGGTCTCTCAATTTGCCACAAATGGCGATCTTCCTGTTGTATAAAGGGGTCAAGTGTGGATTTAGACGACAGTGTAAAGCTGTAGGCTTTTGTGGGCATTGAACCAGTAGTTGGACTGCTGTATTGATGTGTAGAAGGAGCAGCATATAAGTGTTCAATGTATTATCTCATGCTGCAATAATGTTTTGCTTGACTGCTTTTTTAGTGACGTTTCAAGTGCTCTACAAGTTGAAAACGGCCAAGCTGTTCGATCCAAGCAAGTGCAGGAGTGTTGATGATGATGATAGTCCATTTGCTATCCAACATATCCATCTGTGCGTCGAAAGTCGTCTGCTTTGTATCGCCGGATACACTCACGTCGTCCTCTTCCGATTTAGCACACAGGAAACATCACTCGAATGCCCAGTATGTTCGTCATCTTTGCTTTTCTTGGCTGGCTTACAGGCTGATGTACTGTCGTACTAAATGTATGCTTGCTTGAAATAAAGGTGATATTTAAATTTGATCTAAGCTATGCTGTTTGGGACACGGTAGTGTAACGGTATGTTCTGCGAATTGTAACTGGAGGGTCACAGGTTCGAATCTACCTCAAGCCACCGCGTAACGACCCTGGACAAGTTGCTTACCGACAATTGTCTGTGAGGAAGGCAAGGGAAACCTCATCCCCGGGTGGCATAAAAACCAATGGATGTGCCTTCGGGCAGAGAACTCATCTTCATCATCATCATGCTGTGTAAATATTTGATTATAATTTCGAGAATGATTACCTGAGATAATGTTTCAAAGATTATCGTTTAAAATGATTTTAAGTTTAAAGTCCTTCAGTGGTACAGTTAACGGTTATGTGATATTAAACTGCTTGCCGTGTTTCAGGTTTTGGAAGTCAGCATTGTGTATGAGATATACGACGGAGTGGAAACTCCAGAGCTGGAGTTTCCGATCATCTTTCCAAAGCAGAACCTAGGAAGTGTTTCTCAGCAGAGTGGAAGTCTCGGTTCCTCTGGAAATCCAGCGTCAAATGGCAAGGTAAAATGCTGCACGTTTTCTAATTATCATCATTACTCTCATGATTTTTAAGGTTATTATTATTATAAACTAAGTTTGTAATGTGTGCACGGTCGCACCGAAGTGTGAATCTGAGGCACGGATAGTCAGCCACCAGGAGAAGATGCAGTTGGGTATCCAAGTCCTTGAAAGCCAAGGAGAAATAGTGAGTTTTGAGCTGCTTTTTGATGGAAAGAAGTGAATTTGAGCCATGATACTTAGAAGGCTAAATTGATTGTTATGTTAAGCGTAGAATTATAGTTACAGTTAATAGATGGCTAAGTAAGCTATATAAGCTTTTAGTGCCTGTATTGTTCCATCCAACTGTCCAGTTTCTGTTTGAAAGTGCAGATACTACTTCCTGTGGTAATTGGAATACTGTTGTGTATGGGTTGGGTTTCGTGTGAATTGGGTAACTGTAAGGGTTTCAAAGTGGCTGACAGACGTATGTTATGGTTTGAGTTTGATTAATGTTTTATTTGCGTTAGATCTGCATCCTTTACGTCATTTGTTAGTGTTATGCTGCTGGTGCCATCTTTGCATTTAAGTCGGAAGAGCTCTCAATCACAAAATCCGATAACTGAGTGATTATATTATTACCTTGTGTGTGATTCTGTGTGTTTCTAGGAGGCCACAACAAGCGTTCGAACAAAGACCGGAGTACGCAAATGGCCAGCAGGGTACCAGCCTGACCTGTGTTGCTTATTGACTTGGATGGACAGGGAACCAGCACCTCCAATTACCAATCTATCTGTCAACTCTCGGTTTGGCCTGTGAGTTGATTTATACAAGTTCTTGATAGAAATCCAGTGTTTTTACAGTAGTTATCAATAAAATTAGCTCCCTCTTGGGGAGCATCAGCACACTAGTTTGGCAAAATGTCCCTGCTGGCAAAGCTCCTCCATTGCACTGCTCCCCATTAGCTATGGATCGTGAAAGCAGCTGCTAAAAACTGTCCTGATTTTGATAACTTTACCCCAGCATACCACCTTCTATAGACAGTGTTGTAAACAAGACCAAAATGCCAAGACAAAGACTCCTTGGTTGGAGACCAAGAAGAAGACCACAGGAATTAAGACCAAGACCATTAGTTTAAGAACAAGACCCAGTATCCACAAGACCACTACGAAGACCAACAACATAACGGAATTCAAGGCATTGTCTTTATTTTGATTTACGACATAAAGTTTTTGAATAACAAAGAACCCGTTAATACAAAATGGAATTGAAGTGTCAGAAATAAGCGATCACTTCGTTCAAATGAGATGTTTGTTATATCTTGCAGATACTTAATCACACAAGTCACATTAAATAATACAGTCATACAATATAATACCATGTGTTTTATGTGCTTCTTAGATCATCAGTCACTAGCAGCACATTGTATAAAAATGTTCCTTATTTGTGCTTTTATCATTTTGTTTGGTTTATTACATTAAGGTATCAAACATGAAAATGGGACTATGTGATATGTGTGGATAAGCTTGATTTTGAATTGATTTGCTGTTAGGTTAGCCTTCGGTGATGAGTGTGGAATTGCAATCATCGATATCATCCAGAAGACGTGTCTTCTTAGCATGGGAACGCCAGATCTCTATGGTAAGCCTCGCCATTGCTGTATACCTGTCGGCAGAGAAAACGATTTTTAGGATCTCGAGTGATGAGGGAAGGGAGGGGGTTTAGATGAATGGTTAGCACTCAGACACGAAGATGGGTGCCTTGCATGGCTGCCGTATACAGTTAAATTCAACTCCTGTAATAACTTGTGATCATCCGTTCATTCTATGACTGTAATCATGTCAGTTTGAATTAATAAAAGAAGATTATTATTATTATTATTATGAATACAGAAATAAGAAGTTGAAGTGTAGCATAGCATAGCTTGTGATATCAGTTGAAGTCAAGTATGTGTTGTGAGTTTTTCTGATTGAGAGAAAAGCAAAGCCTTTGCCTTGCCGTGGGTGTTATTAGTATAAAAACGTTTATGTTCTTCTAGGCAGAAATCAGTTAAATGTGAAAACTGAAAGAGAAGTGTGAAAGGGTGACTAGTTTCACACAGCGTATCAATCGTTATTTGTAGCCAACCAACCATCAACAATTGAAAATTAGAAATCAGATTGCACTTTAAGTATAGATTGATGAAGGCCACAAGAGAAGGCCCTGAAGGGATCAGTGATTCCGCTAAGTAGGGACATCTATATCAGTTTCAATAGAATGTGTGGCAACTGAGAGATGTATTACTTAGTATAACAGTTGGTGACTTGATTAATATACAAAATCGTGACTAAATAACTAAATTAAACTAATTAATTAAACTTATTTTTTATTCATTGTATTCTAGGTTTAAGGTATGGAATATTTTCAGAGTTCTGCAAACTGTAGAATCAGTGAAGTATTAACAGGGCAGGCCCCCTCTGCGCAGATCTGGGCTCGAGTGCAATGGATGCTTTGTGCTTGTGCTCATAGTTTTGTCGCTGAATGTTTGGTTAACTTACTTTAAACCTAGTTTACAATTGCCTTCTGCTGTGTGTCTGCATTTTTCAGGGTCTATGGATCCATACTCAAGGGCCCCTCGCTCACCAAAACTAAAGTCTCAGCCGAAATTAGCTGGCTTTGACTTTTCAACCCAGGGTATGAACGTCGAGGACTGTAAGTCTCCAACCGTAGAACAGGTAAGCGGTTGGGCTGACAGCCGATGAGTGTATGGTACCAGTGTCTTAGCACATGGTCAACAGGTTACCAGCTTTTCACTGCAGCGAGAGCTTCTGAGGAGTGTTTGTAGTTGGTTTACTGTAAATTGCTGTACTGTAAATTGACCTTTTGCTCTTGAAGTTTGCGAATGCACCAACCTTCATCTTGTTTCAGCCTTTTGCATCTGCTGATTCGCTGTTTTGGTCTGACATTTGTCTTTTATGAGTTAAGAATTGGCTGGCAGTTTTATCGACAATTCATCATTTCGTTTTGTTCAGAGTTTATCGTTTTGTTAGCCCTTTAGTTGTAATACTTAGAGTTTTGTCTGTTATTTTCATTGATTTTTTGTTTTTGGTGGTTTATTTTTATATCTTGCTTTCCAGAACCTTCCAGATTTACAGTTCTTTCCAAGTAATCCTAGAGAACCTCCTCCTGCGACCGACACAAAATCTCGGACGCCAACGTCGGTTAATGTGGCTCCTAAGCAGAAAGTGTTCAGCTACGGCTTAGAATCAATACTCGAACAGTCAGGTCAACACCATCAGGACTCGACCAATGTCGATTCAGATTTCAGCACAGGTGATGAACTCTCACTAAGTGGAAGAAGTGTCGACCCTCCTCCAGTCAATGATCATAAATCGGAGTGCGAAGGTCAAGCACCACCAGAATCTGAGGCGATCGTTACTGTGGCGGAAAACTCGCCAGTGGAGCCTGGTCGAGAACCGGTCAAGTCCGAGCAGAGGTATCGGAAGTCGTCCGGCCTGGAGCATAAAGAGTCGAACAAGGTGACGCGCGGTAGTAGTCTGCTCAGCCGGCTTTCGCATCGAAAGAAAAGAGAGGTGTTCAGTGCGAGCAAGTCGCTGAGTGACGAAACATTTGCTCCGCACAGTGACGTTGATTGTTTTGCTGCAACGTTCATCCGTCCAGTTACTGCAGCCATTTTGACGTCGAGCGCAAGCTTGGGAGACGTTTTAGGCGCCAGTCTTCCAGACGATCGCAGTCTCTCGCACAGTCAGTCGAGTTACAAGAGCAGCCGTAGCGACCTCGACGACGGTTCCCTTAGCGATGGTGGTTACGTTGGGAGGAGAAAAAGGGAAAGCGTTGGTCTTGTGAGAATGTTCAGCGAGAAATTTTTGCAGAGATCTAAGTCAGATATTCGACACCAAGTTCCAAAGGCGAAGGTCATTGACTTCTCAGAGGACGAGGTTTTGGCGAAGCCACACGTCCGAAAGCTTACTTACTCCGAGTACTGTTTGCTTGGTGCGTAGCTGTGGTTTTCTTTTGCTTTCTTCTCCTGTTTTTCTTTTCGTTGATGCTTACTATTTAATTTTCTACATTTTGGTGAGTACATTGTAATTAATTACTCTCTTGATTATTTTTGTTGTTGTTGTTGGACAAATATAATTATTATTAATTTTTTACAGTTTTTTCTATTCAATTTCTTAATTTTTATTATTATTTTGCTTTCCATTCTATTTGTAATCGTCTGATTTTGTTAAAACTAAGGTGTTTGCTTGTAATTTGGGTTGCTGCTCCTAGATTCTGGAATGTTGCGATGTTAGTTGCTGATGCTAAGCGCCATCTTCGCTAAATCAATATTGTCATTATTTATTTTGTATGTTCTTCTAGTATTCTAGCCTTAACTTACTTTATATTAACCTTACTTTATTCATCTGCTTCCAGTTTCTGTTCTGTGTCGCGTAATTAAAATGACATGTCTGCCTTTTAACGTAATATTTCATTCCTTTGTCATGCTGCTGGTCTCAGTTGACTGATTTTTATCTCTGTGAACCATATCGTTAGATGGAATAGGTATTATGACAGTTGTATGTAAAGCATCTCGGATTGGGTTTGTTAATGGTTCATGAGGTAGGTTTTTTTAAACGATTAATGTTTTTTAGTTTCTAAGTTGAATGACTGATGGATGGATTGATTGATTGGTTGATTGGTCACTTTGTCATCGTCTCTTAACAGAAGATGTTGCTTATTTTTATCCATCTAGTTTAACTTGCAGGAATCTTGATTGATTGCTTGCTTGCTTGAGTCACAGGCTAAATAGTCAAATCTTGCGACGACTAGTTCGATCACTTACAATCATTCAATCGTCGTGAAACTTGGCATATAGACTCGCCCTCGCACACACTTCATTCTATCAAAATTTCAGCTCCCCAAAAGAGGCTAGCTTATAGAATCGGGGACTAAACTTTTCGAATCGGGGAATCCCCTTTTCCGATACGGAGCGTTGTGATTGGCCAGCGTTGCCATTGGCTGCAACAGAAACGGGTGCGGTGCTTGATTAAACGGACGCTATGTTGTAAAATGAACGCGGACTATATATTTGTAGAGGTAACTGCTTAATATGACGGATTATAGGATACTAGATGGATATAGTAAAAAACTTTGTTTTTACTATTGGTTCTTTTTATTATATCTTCTGTTTGTATTTATATTACCCTATCTTCTAATGAATAGGTCTAAACTAATTGTGCTAATCAATGTCATATTAAAAATATTCTCTTTTCCCTACACAATATGTAGTTGAGAGTAAGTTCGAATGTGGAATTCTCATTTGTCAAGTGTGCTTTATAAGTTTTCATAAGGATACATACATACATGAAAGGAGCCTCTTTGGGAAGTTTTTAACTCACTGTAGAAATGATCAGATTCATGTGTACTTCAATTTACACTGTACAAAAATGCACGCATATGCACATGTCGGTACATACATGAACATATACAAACATACATTGTATAAACACAAATGTACATAATGGACCAGGAGGCCATGTCAACCATGCTCTCCATGTCTGAGTGCAAAAAACAAAGAGGTGTGCATGGGTGGATCCAAATGGGAAGCCTCTGGCATTAACCCCCAAGGTCAGATGGGGAACCATGGGGCTGTCGTGGTCCTACTGAATACGCCAGTGAATGTACATCATGTGTACTTTCCGAGCCCACTTCCTACGTAATATGATAGTAATAAAAGAACCTGATTAAAAGAGATTATCTGTTGAGTTAAATTAAACTCAAGTTGCTTAATCTGATTGTGTTTGTAACACTGTATTCTTCCTCCTACGAACTGACCTGGATGATGATGATGATACAACAGGCACAAGGGAGGTGTCTACTAATCATCTCTCGTCGTGATTAGTCTTTTCTCTAATTAAGATTTCTCTCTGCTTGTGGCCACTTTGTTTTTCTCGGTGTTTTCGTCGCATTTTTATCGGTTTCTTCACTGTCACTTTTCTTACACCGTAACTTTTCTGCACGTTCTTCTTTCAGCCCCGCTGGGGTGTGAGGGCAGTTTTCAATTAATGTGACACGGTGGCTGTTTTGAACTTTTTAGCTTCACATCTTGTGTCCCCTAACTCCACTAAGCCCGGCCCGATCAAAGAGGCCAAAACCCTCCGGCCTCAGAAGGAGCAGATCGCAGTATACGTCTCGTATGCTCCGAGCTTTCAGCAGCTCATCTTCGACCGACGACACATACTTTGGTGCAGCGTTTGGGCACTCTGTGTGTCTAGTTCTTATTGTCATGTGCTAGTGGTAGCAGTTGATACCCGAATTTTGCCAACACCGTGATTATGGTACCATCCTCGAGTGTTTTAGTTTTTGTCTTGCTGACTCCCTAGTTCAAGTAGATAGCGTTCTTGCTGCTCACTCATAAATAAACTTTTGATTGAGTATAAGCTAATTTTTCATATATTGTCATCGAAATAGATGCATAATTTTGTAGCCAAATTCTCGTGCTATTAATAAAATGGTGAAGTAATGCACTGAAGAATGCATTGCTTTTGCCTTTGGGAATTTTTACTGAATTACAATAGTTTTCATTTTTAAAATTAATGAAATGGTTAAAGAAGTTTTCAACATGTGGATGTTTGGGTTACTTTAATTTACTGAGTTGTCTCTTGTCAAGTAGCTGAAGTAGTTTCTGTGGATAATGGATGGCATAGAAGTGCCATCGTTGAGGTTTGACCCTTTAGGATGTGTGGCCTGTGAATAATTCTCATCGTGTGACCATTTTCAAGTTTTCATTTCTTATATCCATCTTTTCTTCTGGACCCAGAACTCATTTTTCTACCAAAGCATTTCCAGCAACTTAGCCAAACATAAAAATTACAGAATTTCTCCAAATTGCTGTAGAGACTGTTTAAATATATGGCTTTCTTTAGATTATAAGCCACTCTTGTTCAGTGACTGTGAGATTATTAAATTATTTAGAGTTTTTTTGTTTCCCTGGATGTTTTTAATTTGCACTTACATATTGTTTTGCATTAGTCTGACTCCTTGCTTTTCACCTGGTACATTTAATTGCAAGAAACCCATACAGTTACTTGCTTGATCCAGGTAGCATGCTTTTGTGTCAGAGTTTGAGTGATTAATTTTGGATTGATCTATTTATTTTAGGTATTTGATTTTCCCTGAATTCATCTGTGTTTACACAAAACCTCAAAACAATGCAGTAAACAGAAGCTTGAATTTTTCACACAATTTCTGCAGGGGGCCTATTGTAAAATGTCGATGTATTTTACGACAGTCAAATCTCGATCAGTATGGTGCAATAGGATAAACCTGCTTACATGTTTCTTCATGTTTGCTCTTATTCTACGGAAGATAATACAACACAAAATTTAGCAATCAAGGCACCCTTTCCATTTTTTAAAGTTCTCTTTTATTCTGTTTTTTGTGACCTTGTGAAAGCCTCAAAAGAACTGTATTCTGAAAAGAACTGCATTTTATTGAAGGTTCAGTGTAGATTGCTGTTTGTTTAGGTAGAACTTTATTTTTTGTCTTCCAACCAGTATTATTAGAATCAGTATTACATGAGCTGGGTCTACTGGGACTGATATTAAAACTGTTATCATTGTTGAACTTGCATGATATATTTCATTTCCTGTAGCTCAGAATGGCATAATTCGTGATGTGCCATTCCCTTCAGACAGGATGTTTAAGCACAGGATAATTGGCAGGATAATTTCTTTTCCCTTCTCTTTCTTTTAATTTATTTCCTCATACTATAACCTTCGTTAATATATTAATTAATTGACCATCTTAATTTACAATGTGTATGAGGATTATCCAGGGTTAGTGGGATATGTCTTTTTCTGGATTAGCTGTTTTGAGAATCCACCATCATTGTTAGCTACTTGACTGCTCTGCTGTGCTCTTATTATAGTTGATGTCTCAAAAATAAATGGGTTTGAACTGAATTGAATAATAATTAAAATAAATATATAATATTATTAATATTAATAAGTAAAATAACAGTAATAAGTAAAATGATAATTTAGTAATAATTAGAATGATGATAATAATAATGGTGGTGTCGGTCATGGTCACAATATTTTAAAGACTTTGAAATGGCGGTATATAAATGTTGAGCTGTACTTGTATTTTTATGAACTGTAATGATCATGGTATTGATCTTTTCCATCCTGAAAAATATGGTTCTGGTAATATTGTGCTTCAAAGAGGAAGTGGAAAACTCCTTGGACTGTGTTTCCATAGTAATTCTTCTTTGCTTTGACTCTGGAAGCAATTAAGACGCGCAGATGTTGCAAAAATTGGATTGGAGATGTTTTGGTTAATTGTGTCAAAGGCCAGCTGGATATCAAAAGCACCAGAAGTAACAGAAGATGCTTTGGCTGCTGCTGCTGCTGGGTCAATGTGTCTAATTTCTCATTTTGCATATATTGCATTTATCCAATCCCGATGACCATGTGCTCTGGATTGTACACTGGCACTTATTGGCACCATGATGATGTCCCACATGCATGCATACGCGCGCAGACATATTTATGTATTTAATGGCCTATGTATATATGCGGCATCTATATCTGATATATATATATATGTATGTGTGTTTAATGTTTCTATGTCTGAATGTCTTCCTTTCTCTGTCCGTCTGTTTGCCTGTATGTGTTTTGCTTTTATATGCCTTTTATTTCGTCTGAATTATTTAATGATATAACGAGATTTAGAAAGGCAACAACATTAGCAGCATAATATAATGACTTACCATGAAAGTAACACAATAATATGATACTGTGGCGTAAATGGCATTACGAAGTTGTGTTAGTTTACAACAAATATAATTTCATAATGTCATTTACCCCACAGTATCATATTATCATGTTAGTTTACAACAAATAAATTAACATCAAGTATAGAAGTGTACAAGATAGCGATGAAACTAAATTCATTCAAAAGACATACTTAAGACTGTGTTCTTTTTGTGGAGTAATCATTGCCCCTCTTGTAATAGAAATAATTCATGTAGGGTGGTTTTGAGAAATAGGCGAGAGTTGTTTGTTGTTGTGATTTCTTTTTGTGCTCTTTGATGGATTGCTCTATTTCGTATTGTTGTTATTTTCTATTCGTCCTATCCAGATAGGACAGATAATTCGTTCTCGCGATCTCACAGCTCAAGTACCACCAGCCTCGAAAACGTCAACAAGGAAGCTATCGAGTGCCTCGTATTTGCCGATGCCTACGCTCGCAAGTCAGGTGCCTGACCTTATCTAACCTATTACGATATAGAGTGGTATGAAGGGATACTTGGTATGGTATGAACTGATACCATGGTAATGTAACTTTAGGTATGAAGTGCTACCATGGATTGATTGATTGATTGATTGATTGATTGATTGATTAATTGATTGATTGATTGATTGGTAATTGGTCATCTATTGCGCACCTCTATCAGTATTAAATCAATTTTAATACATATTTGAGGAATTTAGGCAATCGAAAACGAAAAAGAGAAATAATTAATAAATTTGGCACTGGTCCTCCTGCAGTGTCATTCTGATTCTATGTTTGTGTGCTGGTGTTGTGAACGGTAGACACGGCGATATCACCATGTCTCTGGGTTGGCACCAGCCTTGGCACCGTGCTTGTCATCTCACTCTCGCTTCCAACTGACGCCGACAACCGGCGACATGAACCAGTCATAGTATCACCAAGTGGTAAGTCATCTGGTATATCATATCATATTTTTATAGCAGTTATATCACTACATAGTAAGTCATAATGTGGTATTACTCATGTAAAAGTCGACCCTGTTAGCATCAAGTGATGAGTCATCTATGTTGCCTCCAATTGGCAAGGTATCTGTGTTGTCACCAATTGGTAAGGTATCTGTGGTGTCACCAATTGGTAAGGTATCTGTGGTGTCACCAATTGGTAAGGTATCTGTGGTGTCACCAATTGGTAAGGTATCTGTGGTGTCACCAATTGGTAAGGCATCTGCGGCATTATAAAGTCGTGAGTCATTTGCATATCACCGAGCTTAAATATGTACCAGCATACATGCATACATACATACAGACACTTTCATGCATGCATGCACACACATTCAAACATGTACACACACTAATGCACACACTCACACACACATACAAATGTGCATACATGTAAACATTTAAACTGGTGCATAAGTGTGATATTCAGACTGAACTGTTGCTGTTGCATTGTACAGGTACGATATTTCGGTTAAAGGGTGCAATATTAGCGATGTCATTTCTGGATTGCAATGGCATTCTCATTCCTACTGTGGCCGACCAATGGAAAGACGTCGCAAGAGACGAGAAAAAAGCTTATAACAGTCAGTATCTGATTCTGTCATATGAACTATCTGAATGTTGACCTGATTATGGCTTGGTTTTGATGTCATTGTGATTGAAATTACTAATTAATTAATAATAATCTTTATGATCAGACCTATTAGGAGGTTGATTCTGTAACGCCGTTGCTTTTTCTTTTTGTTAAATTTCTTTGTATTAAATTTACAGTTGATCTAATAATGGTGCTTTATTATAATTCTTTAAATGCAGTGAGAGAGGTTGTTTGAAGGCTACTCATTGGCACAGGTTTAAATTATTTAGGAAACTGAAACGACCATTAGGACAGAAATTCTTCAGTGCAGGAGTTGTAGAATTGAGGAGTTGTTTGCATGATAGTACTGTCTCAGTGGACACTACTATCAACTTTTCAGAGCAAGCTAGGATGGATGATGTTATTAAGCATTCTAGGTTAAATTTCTGTAGTTCTAACACTGATTACACATCTTCTTATGTTATGTTATTACCAGTATATAGTTATTGTGGCATTTTTATATCATTTGCCTTTGTGAATTTCTCCCTGATCTTATCAGTTGGTATTCATCTAATCCCCCCTAGCTCATTACCTGCCTATGAACTTTTCAGGGTGTCCAATCAGGCCTCACCATTGCTTTCATTTTTTTTCATGTTTCTGCCATTAAACAAAAGCACAAGAAAGACCTAAAGTTGTCGAATTGCCATTGTGGCTTGTGCAGTTAGATGGAAAGATCCTTCAACTCTTGAGCCATGCAATGAACTGTTGAGTGAATAATTACTTGGAAATAATCTTAATTAATATACCGTGCATTGTCTTTGACCAAAGGACAACAGTCAGCATTAGGTGGGAAAACCCGGATGTCGCCGACTTCATCCGTCGAAATGTCTACTGACCGACAGTTTGCGATCATCTGCTCTGAAAAGCAGGCCAGGGTTAGTAAAATCTTCGTTTCTCATTTTTATCACCAGTTACCGACAGGGCATTGTAGAATAAAATTTGATTTCTCACTGTAGGACTAAAATCAGCCATGTAGAAGTTTTATAATGTAAACGGATTTCTTTGGCAGGGTTTTTGTAATTGAATTACTGATTGTTATACCTTACTTTTATGCTACTTTTTATAATTGAAGTACCGTTTTACCTTACTTTTCCATAACTTGCTTTAGCCACTCATGTGCATATACTCAAGACTTGGTGTTAGTACAGTTTTAAGTTTCTTATTCTGTTGGCCATTCACCTTCAATAAAGTGAACAAGGTATGCTGTCTTTGGAAATCCCTCTCTCTCTCTCCCATTACCTGATGTGGTCGTGTGGATTACTTTAAGAGTTGCACAATGCAGAGTTTCAAGTTTTGAAATATACTGGTTCCCTGTTGCAGGTGATTTCTCTGCCGTCACAGACGTGTGCATACAAAGTCAAGATAACAGAGATGTCGTGCGTCACAAAGGCGGAGATCATTTCTATGCGAGGTTCACTGTCTTTCGTAATAAATGAGTAAAATGAAATAAAAATTGGACAGTTTTAAGTGAAAAGGAAAGTTGGATTTTAAGATTTGGTTGATGACAAAATCACATGATCAGGTTTTTGAACTTAGTAAGATAGATACAAAATGGATTTCGGATTTTAATAATAATATTCATGTTTATTGATTCTTACTCACAGTAAGATTACATAAGATTGCAGGAACAGTGGAACACTGAATACAAGTTAAACAAGAGTCAGATTTATGACTATGGCAGCCTGTTAGGCACCAATTATGTCCTACACCATTGTCATTTTACCGTCGTCCCTAGAGAGTGGAAGGCTGAGTCAACCTTACAGGGGTAGCTGGTATTGATCCCGCTGCCTACTTGGTGTTCTGTTCTTCACGCCAGTGTGTTACCATCTATCGCCCCCTCCCCCAACTAGTAAGAAGATTAGTGAGATGTTGATCTAGTTTGAATTGTTGAATTAAGATCAGCTATTACTTGTGGATCAGATCTACCAGCTCCTAGTAAAAATTGGCTTTGGAAGGTGCTTTTGTAATGTCAAGGTACGGATGTAAGTAGGTGCGAATTTGACCGGCTTTTCCATTGTCCGTTTTCAGACAGCGTATGTTTGGCGTGCTACATTGCAAATGGCCACATCATGACCTTTGGCCTACCCAGTTTAAAACCTCTGCTGGATGTCGACTACATTCCTAATCCTGATATCAGGTAACTCCAGATACAACATTGTGGTAATGCTTGTTTTAACGATTGCTCTGATATTTATCCTGTTAGTTATAATTTCAATCGTAGGCCTATATAAGGTTATATACTGTACGTTCAGAGCTAAATGTTCCTGACGCCAGCCACCTGGGCGCTCGGTAGGAATAAATTTTTTCCATTGTCCTCGGACGTTTTTCATGTCCACCCTCCGACAGTCTGATGCGCAAAACATTTATTGTTTTATTTATAGGATGCTATACTTTTTATTTTTAATTACTTACCTCACAAGTTGGATTTGTTTGGAGTAGACTACAGTTGTTTTTCTCTTAACTGTTAGCTATTCTACTTGTTATTGTTTCTGCTTATTAGATGTCTTTACACCTAAGTGCGATTAGCAATTGGTTAATGAAGAATATACTTACCCGGTACTTAATTACTTACCTCATAAGTTGGATTTGTTTGGAGTAGACTACAGTTGTTTTTCTCTTAACTGTTAAATATTCTACTCGTTAATGTGTCTGTTGTATGTTTTTTTCTCAGGGTGGCAAGGACGTTATGTTTCAGTAACAGTGGCAGCATGATCTATATGTGTTCACCTTCAGAGATTCAGAAGCTGACACTTTCCTCGGATATCTGGTAGACCTTTAAAACCTCTGTTGGATACTTCTTGCTGAGTGAACTTTGGCATGCAAAACATTTATTAGTAGGAGGATTTACTCGTGATTATATACCTAATAATGTACACCTAAATGCGGTTAGCTATTGGTTCAATAAAGGATATACTTACTTAGACTACTTTACATGAAATTTCTCCCCAAGCTGTGTTGAGATTGAGAATTTAGGAATTTTCTTGTTTCTGATGCAAGATCTTTAACCTTCCTTATCTGCTTTTCAAAGGTTTGCAACCATTTTTTTAAAATTTTCTTGTAAGGATGTAGATATGTATTTATCCGTACATTTATATAACCCCAGAGTTGTGTATTCAATAGTAAATGTACAAGTTTTTATCTAGCAACCGTATAACCTCAATCCTGCTCATTTTTCATTGAATTGATCAGGTGAGATCCTTCTCCACCGCTGCCCATTTGAATGGACACCACAAAATTTTTAGGTCCCCATATACAGACCATTCTAGTCCAAGATTTAAATCTCAGAAATAAGCCAGCATCGGGATGCGAACCGCGATCCGTATGCTCTGTAACACAGAGATGTATGAGATTTAGCCTGCATCTAACCTATGTAGCTAACTGGACTAGTTGTGGTTGTTCTGTGTGACTATAGATTCTTCATGCCAAATTACCATGTCTGAATTACTATACTTATACGATGTGTTTTTTCCAGGGAAGCTTGGAAGGATGTTGTTGGTGATCTCTTTCTGCCATGTAATATGCCTGAGGCTCCAAAACAAGGATTTCTACGGAACCTCTTTGTTGGAACTCCAGTCTCAGTCGATCGAGAGGAGCTTTGTACGTAACACCATGATTCAGTTGATGAATCCTCTCCATCATTTGATTAGCGAACCATAGATAACAGGCACTGCTTTGTGTCTGCTGTTCCGCACTTTATATATGCTTACTTACTTACTTAATATGCTCGATTAGCCATTTTTTCAAAGCATATATTTTTTCATTATCATCATGTGTGTCATCAGTTTCTTCAGCATTTATCTGCATCATCATCTGTGTTATCATCATCTGCATGATCCTCTTCCTGATTGTTAGTCCTTCTGTAGTCATTTTCATCATCATTTTCATAATGTCTAATTGATTCTATCATCAGCTCTATTATGACACCATTAGCACTCCATCAAGTCTTTTATGACACCATATGCACTCCATCAAGTCTTTATTACACCATTAGCACTCAGCTGGAACAAGGTGTAAGAGGAAAGTTCTCCAAGTTTTGGTTCCAAGTCAATGCATTGGTTTCCCATAGATTTTAGTACACGCTTGTCGTTAACAGATTAAGCAGTTATGGCGATTTGCGTGTTATGATTTTCTTTCCAGTTGGTGAGGGAAGTGGAAAGGCTTCCAAGATGCTGACAAAGTACACACCGGGTCCGGCTGGAATGGCGCAAGCACAAGAATGTTCTGCTTATGCCACCTCCGAAATAGGCCGTGCTAAACAGGTATGAAGATTTTGGCGGTCATTTTGAATCGGTATCATCATCCATGCTTCAGCAGTAATCATTCTTTCAACTTCAACTGGATTGGTTGCATCTTATTTACCTGTGGCATCATCATCACCATCGTCATCATCATCCTCTGCGTGAACTGCTTCCTGTTTGCTATTTCTATTTTCGCCGTCCTCATTTTCTTCATATCCTATTGATTCTAACATCATGTCTGATTACTTCGCTGAAGCCCATACACCAGCGCTTCCCAAACTTTCAGTGTCACGGACCAGCAGGAATATTCCCACTGCAGGAGGTCCGGTGCCAAATTTATTAATTATTTCTCTTTTTCTTTTTTTTGATCACCTAAATTCCAGATCGCCTGAATTCCCCATTTCCTAAATTCCTATTAAAATTTATTTAAATGCATGTTTAGCCAATTCTATGATTCTACTGCTCTTTAAATGCTAGCCTAATAAGTGTTTTTTTATTATGACTTAAAAAAAATAATGGCCATTTCTTGATTCCGAGACAATTTGACCTGTTTCTTGACGCACTTTTCGGACCGGCAACTGAGGTCTCGCGGACCGGCACCGGTCTGCGGACCACCACTTTGGGAAGCACTGCCATACACCAAGCACATATCAATGGTCGTTTCATAGTCAACCTACAGCCAGTGATTGTAGTGATTGACTGATTGTAGGAAAGTGGTCAGATGAGGTGCACTAGGTTACATCTTCATCTTTTACATTATCTGTGTCGTTCTTTATGTTAATAATGTTATCATTTGCAGCATGTTCTAAGTTGACATAAGTATATGCTTCCTCATTGTCATCATCATCATCATCTTGTGCCATTAATTGTGTGTGACTGACTACTTTTCGTTTTGCCTTTTTCATGTAGGCTGCTTTGGAACGAGGAGAGAAGCTGGGTGAATTGGAGGAGCGCACGGATCGGATGCGTATGGACGCCGAGCAGTACGGCCAATCATCTCATCAGCTCAAGATGAAGTACAACAAGAAATGGTACCAATTCTAGGCGGTGGAACGTGCTCGCCGCATTTCCAGTCCCTCCGGTTCCTTTGCATACCTCTCGATCATCCATGGACTGTTCCTCTGTACGGGCTCAGCAACCTGCCATTGTTGTCGTCTACCACTTGCACTGGAGAAAATCAGCAGCATCTGTCTGTATGTCTGCCTTCGTGTCTGTCTGCCTGTCTGCCTGCCTGCCTGTCTGTATGTATGTATGTCTGCCTTGCTGTCTGTCTCTGTCTGTCTCGTCAGCCTGGCTGCCAGTGGCCGACAGTCACCGAGCTAATCATTGAGAAGTTTACATTTGACTGGTGTCTTTCAGCCAACCAGCCAGCTTTGACCATTCAGCTTTTGACTGGCTTGTAGTCAACCAGTTATTTTCAGACTGAACAGTCATTCACTTGCTATTGTATACTCGCTTTTCAGTTGTCGCTGGCTGGTCGTTGACTGATAGTTTATGGAGTGACTAGTCTCTCTGACTGGCCTGCAGAATTCTTGACTGTTCGGGGCATCGCGGATGACTCGTTTTACCCATTAGAGCTAGCATACTCTGAGTTTTCCCAGTTTATGTATAACTTTTAGAACTGTATTCACATTTGTTTCATTACTGCTTTGCACTTTTATTTAATATGGTGGTTAAAGTGTTCTGAGTGGTGCAATTGTCAAGCGGTTAACATGTTGTACTTTGAGCAAAGAAGTCATGATTTCGATCCCCACAACAGAATAATTGAAGATTAAACTAACGCCTCCTGGCATACTTGGCTATAAAATGTCTGCACATTTTCAATGTAGGGATCAGACCATGGGGAAAGGACTGGCCATCCACCTTTGAATGCAGAAGTTAAGGAAATGAGTTGACTGATACTTAATAGCCAGGGTTGCCATTGGAATTAGCTTACAAGTAATGGTACTGTGCTTCTGAGCTGTAGCTAGTGCTAGTGAAGGTATTAAATGATTGTCAGTTTTATATTAACAGTCATTATTTTGTGTAATTTTTATCATAACGGTCATTATTTGTTTAATTTTCGGCTGCCTACTCTTTATCAACGGTTGGCTGTTTTATTAATGCCAGACATTGATAGCTGTGCAAAAATGTGTTTATGACACTGGGTTAGATGTTTGTGCTACCGTTATTGATTATCTAATAGATGTGCCATGCTACCGCTGATTTCCGACATGTCTGTTAGATAATTTATGTGTCATACATACCACCGATTCGTGATGTCTTGACATTTGTGTTGCAGAAGAAACTAGATTAGACTCAATGCAAAAGAGATTGAATGTTCACTTTTTCTTTTCACTCATCAACATATTCACTGCCTTAGATAATTGAATCTTGAAAACAAGTTGTTGGTTAGATACGTTAAACAATGCTTGCACACGCTTAGTGTTACTGAGGGTAGTTCAACTTTTCAATCTCTGGCTGGGACACAAAAATTAGTATTATCGTTTATGGTATTCGAATTAAAGAGATCTTTCTAAAAAACAGCTTAATGTTCCTGATGGTAGATTTGTGTTTTACATTGCAGAGTTTGAAGTAGAGAGAAACTGTGAAACTGACACAGTAATGTGGAAAGCGGTAATACCACGGTAAAATCCGCAGTAATGGTGTCAGAAGAGGTGGTAATACGGTGGGGATAGTAGCAAAGCCTGTGGTATTATCGTGGCGATCGAAATACATGTGCGGTATTTACTGCAGTAACGGTTGTAACTTTGTCCACTGTAGTATTGAAGCTAACAAAGTCTGTGCACAATGTCAAGTCATCTCGCTATATAATTGAAATCCATGAATTTAATTTTGACATCTTTTCAACTTCAGTTAAATATTCTGTATTTGAAAACTTAAGATTTTAACAGAAATGTTTATTGTGCAGAAGCACTTTTATCATCTTCTTTTGCTTCATTGGAATGGGGATGGGAACACACCTCATGGGGATGGGGAGGGGATGGGGACAGACCTGATGGAGTGGGGTGGGGATGGAGACAACTTTTGTCCCTGTGTAACTCTCTAGTTTGAAGTGTCAGATGCATTGTGTAAAGCTGTTTCAGTTACATTAAACATGACAACTTTACACATATTCTGTAATATTACATTACTCGTGATATTAGAGTGGCAAAGCGGTTCAGAGAGATTTTTGGTGTGACTAAAATATCGCCATTTTGTACAATTTTAGATTTTTTAGATTTTTGTTCTATATTTAAAAAGTCGCAAACATAAAAGAAGAAATGAGGTTTTAATGGCGTCTTTCCTGCATAACATTTTCTCACCTTTAAATACCGGTGTATGATGAGCCATGTCAGTTATCTGTTTCTGTATTACCACTCGAAGTTTTATCAGATTTCTAGCACACTAATCTTCCACTTATGTGTTGAGGGTTTGATTGCTAGTGTAGCAAGGATCTAGGAAGTTTGTGTTGCAACATGTAAATGAGCTTGCGCTGTTAATAGGGAACTCAGTGGCAACACTAGTACGGTCTCTGCGGTTTGTATGTCTTTATATTCATCGTCATCATCATGTACTCTGTTATGTGGCCGATGGATGGAGCAGTCATTTCTCTTCGTGTAAAGTGATGATCTTGTAGGCACTAGGGAAGATGCCAATCATACACAGAGGGAGACCCACTGAGCAGTTGGAAAAAGTGACGCTAGGTGTCACCAAACATGTGAAGACGTCTGAACGATAGAGCTCACGCCATTTTTCTCACTCCGAGTCCGCCATTACTTACTGTTTATTTTTAACCCTTCAGTCGAAAGATATTTCATCCTCAGTTGATGTGTAGTAAAAAGCCTTTAACACTTGAAGACATTTAGTGACTGATTCTCCATTGCATTATGAATGCCAACAATGATTTCACTTGAAGCGCCATCGATTGATACCTTGTACATTATGGTAATGATGCTATATAAGTCATGTGATTAGATTCAACCTTTGACCTCTGTTCACTGCTTGTAACACAAAAACGTAATAAAGATGCTTTCTATGAACTCTAGAAGCCAGTGTCGGATGTAGATCTGGTACAGTTCTCAAGAAACAACATCTATCTTGCAGCACAGAGCTTACTACGACACCATCTTACATTCCAAATGAAATGATTCTTTTGGTAACATTCCTAGCTATTTACGTTATACTGGTTACAGGTACATTCCAGTTTTCATCTGCATTTGGGTGTAGTAACAAAATTAGTCAACAAAAGGGAACAGCTTACTGACAAAATTTGCAGCAGTTCTGCTAGATATCTCGTGTGCAAGCTCCCAGCCTGTGCAATTTGGTACATGGAAAACCAAACGTCTTTGCACATATTTGGTCAAAGGAAGCATTTGTATTGCAGGTCATATGGCCAATACAGTTACTTGTAACTGTATTGGCCATATAACCTGCAATATAACCTGATGTGACCTATGTTGATTTCATATGACGGGTCTGATGTATAATCCTTTAACGATAAGCTACATTGGTTTCCCAGTCACTTTTATGACCAAGAAAGGTTGTATGATGTATGTATGATATGTATGATTCGTTTTTGTTTAGTTTCTGATTGTTTGTATCCTGGTTGATTTCACTGACAAATATGTGAATATTTCAACAATGATCTATGTAACCCACCTGTAAAGTTGTTCCACCAAAGGTTTTTAGTACCGGTATTTATCTAATTGCAGAGCATTTATTAGAGTGCAGCTTAACCTGAATCTGATTGTATATCTGTCTCACCGATTTTCTTTTCAATGGTTGCCAGAACTTAGCTTTCTGGGAATTGTCGATCTGACAATAACAATATTTCTGCAATGGCAAAACCATGACTGTATACTTGTTAAGACAATTTTAAAATAATTTTACAAAATTTTGCATTGTTTTATGAGATGTGTGCAATGATATTTCTAAAATAACATCAGCAGGTCTTCTAAAACCTTGGTTGGTGCCATGGGCAACAGAGATCCTGGCATTGCTGCCCCAACACTGCAAGCAGGCTCAGAGCGGTGTTGATCGTTTTGTATTTGATGTTGGGTGCCTAACTTCAGGTTCTGTTTTGCTGTGTATAGTTAATAGTTATGTTATTGATTTGCAAGAAAACTTGACATCTCTTTGATGACTGGAAAGGTCAAGTAACCAGATTGGTTTGTTTGACCCATCTCATCAGTTCATGCAAAGATTTATGTTAAGTTTGTTGTACAACCCATCGATCAAATCATGTGTCGTTGAGCTGTTTCTGATGATTATGTGAAAATATTTGTGGTCATTGCTTTCTTTAAACAACAACTAGTAATTTAGGAGTACATAATGGTGTGGGAGCACCAACGGTTATTTCTAACGGACAATTCCCATTTGTTTTAGCATTATTTGCCAGTACTGCAATACTGGACCACTTGAAAGTAGTTTGGGTACAGTTGTTTGTGCAGTTTTTTGTGCAGCCCGATCTTCTGTTACCTGGCAACTTTTTAGTTTGTTAGTTTTTCTGTTTTACTGGAAGGAGACGTGTGAAACATCCTGTTTTGAATTTTATATTGACAATTTTTGTAGCTCAAGATTTGCTTGACCATTCTCTGAGCAGATTCTTGTTTTATATGGCTTCTTATGTAGCCTTGTGCTGGAACTCTTTCCATGTTGTTCATTAAAATCCTGGTGTTTTAAGTTGTATTCAGTATAATACAAGGACCATCTGTTGGCTCCATTTCCTGCTGTTAGCGTTGACGTTTACATATGTTCTGTTTACTGCTTGTCTCTGATTTCTACTTTCAACAGTTTGAGATGATCTGGTTGGATATGGCAGTTTGGTTTTCTTGTTCAGAGTGCTGCTGATGAGTTATCATGAAATGGAGCTATTATTATCTGATAATGTTACGAAGTTGAAGCTCAATTGGCTACACAACTGCTGGTTAGTGGTTACGTGTAATGGAAGAGACGTTATCTTGTGCTAGGTCTGTTGAAGTAACAGTAACTTTTAAACTGGTTTTGAATTTCCTAAACGTAGTGTACCAAGATTAGATAAATTCCCAGATGGTAGCATAGTAATTATAGATGAATGAACTGAAGTACTTGTTTACTATATACATGAATTACTTTGTGCTCTTTATTGTAAGTTATTAATACTTATTAATAATATTGTAAATAAATTGCTTGAAGGTCTTAGTTGTGAATGAACTGTTTGACAAGTAACTAATAGCAAAAATGATTGTGGTTGTGTGGTGTTCGCCACTCTGGAAGGTCTTGTACGCCGCCAATCCGGACACTACCCCAGACTGTTTTGATAGGGTGCCAATCCTACTATACATGAGACTAAAATTGAAGACAGTCCCTATCTTGAAGGGGCATCGTAATACTGTAATAGGTATGGAGGGGCTGAGCTCCTTCCTAGCAATCTAGTCAGGCCGGTATTGTCTTTAAGCGCTCACTTCTTTGTGGCACAAAAGGTTCTGCCCTGGCTCCCTGAGCATTCATCGCATCGCTCAGTTCCAGTTACCCCGAGGTTCCAAGGATATTGGACGCAGTGGTACAAGATACGGCAAATATCAAGGACGATAGTCTGGGTCGGAGGATCCTCTCACGGCTTCTATTTCTGTCCCACAGATAGATTATCTAATCTTTCCAGAAGCACTCCTAATGCACAATCAGGACGAGAAAGGGAAGAGATTGAACTTATTCTACCTTCCTCTAACTTATTCGCTTCTTCAACTAAACATACTGATTTACGTGAACTCAAAGACATTATTTTCGTAATTATTAAACAGATTAACAGGCTAAACAGAATTTAACATAGCAAAATCTACTTTCGACTTGTCTTCGCTCTCTCAGTCTCTCTAATACCACTGCACTGCCCACCAAAAGATGGCGCCCTTTGCAGTGCAATAAAGTTATGCAGTAATATTATAATAAATAATAATATTCTTTATTGAAACAATCCGGTTGACAAACCGCAACCAGTTACAGTGTACAGTTATGCAATTGAAACAATTCACAAGAACACAAATGACGGAAGACATATATCTTAACTACTAACTGAACAGACAGCCTGCAATACAACAGCGCTAATAGCAGCCTACAAAGCAAGTCCGCCTACGGCTCTCGATCTCAGTACCTCTCGCTCTCTATGCCAGTGTGTTATCCAATGTGCTATCGGGCCCCTAAATAGACTACAATTATCCTTTCCCTTGTAGTTCATTATACATAACTACAGTTGCCCTGTAGCAGTTAGTTTTATTGAAGCTGATTGTGGTAAGGCATGCTGTTTTATGTTTGTAACCTCTGCATGTTACAGAAACTGTTATTACCCCATGCATCTTCAGTTTTACAAGTCAAGTTTTAAGTTTTAAAACTTAAGTTTTCAGCAAGAGATTATTACACAATTAGCAAGTAACAATTACAACATTATTTCAACAATGGTAGAGATACAAAAATAACCTGGTTAAGTCCTTCTATCACTCCTGAGACTTTCATTCACAATTAAAGACCCACTTTTTCAAGAAATGTTACAGTGATCCATAGAATCTGCCACCTTCCCGCTCTTGTAACACTTTAACGATGAGCTGCATTGGTTTCCCAGTCACTTTTAGTACACACTCGTCATTAAAGTGTTAAACCTAATCACAACTCACTCTAACAGCTCTTCTGTGTCCACGTTCTAGTGACTGAATTTTGGTCTTCATACAGTGTCGCAGGACACCCTTTTTGACTTGACGCAACACCAGTGGGGCGCGGTGGTGTAGGGGTATGTTCGGTGCCTTGCAGCCGGAGGGTTGCGGGTTCGAATCCACCTCAAGCCGCCGCGTAGGGATCCTGGGCAAGTCCTTCACTCGCAATTGCTCATGCGTTTCAGCATGAAACTCCTATTCAGTGTCCGCGCTGTAGTCGGGAGCGCCTCTGAGTAGAAATCTTGAAGGGCAGTGGCGGCTCTAGACTTTTGCAACAGGGGGGGCCACGGGGGGGCCGGGGAAACAGATGGAGGGGCCAGTCTATTTTCGTCAAAAGTGAGAATGGTGACAAGAGACCTGTATTGGAGCTATATATATATATATATATATATATATATATATATATATATATATATATATATATATATATATATATATATATATATATATATATATATATATATATATATATATATATTCGTTTACATGAATTGTTTAATCAACAGCCTCAAGTTAAGACACAAATGGAAACAGACTCACTTTGTTAAAAGTAAAACCTAGAAACTACAAACAATACATGCACTTTTAATTAAGTGCAAGTTTTATTAAGACTGTCATGCCTAGAGTCAAACTGTTCCACAAAGGCACCAATGATAATCGACACTGCACGAACACATTCAACTAACAGCATTGATAAACTGCTCTCTGAAACGAATATCAGACATATTTGCTTTGCTGATATGTCTAATATCAGAAAAGACTTGTGTTTTGGCGTTAAAGATTGTATACCAATCATAATAGTAAGCGAATGGTCAGAGAATTGTCGATTTAGTTCGGAATGATATAATAACTGGATGTAGACAAGTTGCCTAAATGCAGTCTGTGGGTCCACTTCAGAACGATGCACAGAGTTTTTATCTGCAACAGAGCCCGAAAAGAGCCTGGGCATTTATGAACACACTGTTTGGGTAGGGTAGACCAGGGTAGTACAGTTTTAAGTTTGTTGAGGAAGGATTCAGATAGAGTCTCAGTGTGTAGGCGCAGGTCTAAAGGAAGGACGTTCCAAACCACTGGGCCTACCACTGAAAAGGCTCGATTCTTCATAGTTGCAGTATGAGCGAACGAAACCAAAGAACTCCCTTTCCGTAAAGCATTGGGGATACCCGAAGTCAGACAGCATTGCTCTCGGAGGTAAATTGGGCGAAGCCTTAGCTGGTGATGTCGCCATACCAGGGCAGCTACCCTGTACTCAATATACTTGCGGATAGGGAGTCAGTGATGGATAGCAGGAATGTAGCTTATACGACAAGAAAATAATTAATACTCTCAGGAAGTACATGTAAGTAGGTCATGTTTGTGAAAACACCACAGATAAAATAACATCGGATTTCATCATGATTCATGCTTAAGCAAGTAAGTAATACCTGTGAAAATATCAAAATTAAATGATACCATATTTCATAATATTTTGGAATAAAATTTGGGGGGCCACTGGGGGGCCACAACCTCAGTTGGGGGGGCAAGTGCCCCCCTGGCCCCCCCTGTAGAGCCGCCACTGTTGAAGGGGCGCTATAACAAGTGCTCATACATACATACATACAGTGAATAAGCTGGTGCTCTTTGTAGCGCTTTAGAAATCGTCAAATTTATGACTGCATCAGAAACATGGAACCAGTGTTAAACAGCTATTCACCCAGCATGTCCTTATTGGTTGCATGATTCCACGTCAAAATCAATTTCACTGATGCAGTAAGACAAGAATCCCAGACACGGGGTTGAAAGACTTGTGCAACAACTGTCACCTACTGGTATGTTCAGGATGCATATCCATGACATTCATCCATACACTGACCTCGGACACACAGCAAGAATATAATATTTAAAATTACTTCTTAAATAAATACACTAAGCCAGCGCCAACTACAGCACCTATCGCCATCGGATAATAGTAACTGTGCCAGTCTGTTGAAGTTTGAGGTGATAATAACTCCACCTCTGCATGCAGTTTCAGTACTGTAGAAGTTTGTTCTGTGTTCGTATTATCAGGCACGGAGTTTTCCTCGGCAGGACGAGCAGGTTCACTCGAGTTATCACTTGCTAATTCTGTGTTCGGTGTTGTAGGGGTTTCCTCTGAAAATCCAGAATCTGTTGCACTGCTTATGACTGGAAAGTGTGGTTGCTGTGAATTTGGTGCAGAGGAAGTCTGGTTCATGTGAAATTCAAGACTGAAATCTGTGGTATCCGCAGAAGTTGAATGTGCAGCAGTTTCTTTCCGCTTCTCGCAGTACTGCTTTGCTTCCTGATCTTGTCGCCGACAGCGTGCTATCCTCGGTGCAACATCAATATATTTCACAATTAATGCCTTAAAATTGCTTGGGTCTTTCCACATGTTAACACTACTGAGCACGTTAATGTAAACAGAGAGCTTGAGTGCCTCCTTCGCTCCTTTTTCCAAATAAACCGGGCAGAACTTATTTTTCTTTTCTTCGGAAAATGTTGCCCAGAGTGACGCCTTCGTCATTTCACTGAGATCATGATCGTTTACCAGATGTTGGGTGAAAATGACAAAAATGTAGGTGCAGCAAGTAATAGCAACATCAAGCCAGTCAACATTGTTTCTAACATACAATGCAACCTCTTCCCTCAGACCAACGGTAATTGGTGTTCTCTCTCCATCGATGCTCTTTGCATACAACTGTTCAATTATTTTCTTGAGATTTTCAGCAGCTGGCATGTCCTCCTCAGCGTGTATGATTAATATGTCAAAATGCTGTTGCTTTAAATCTGGTGGCAAAGATATCTGATACTGGGATTTTTTATGATAATCTGTATTTTCTGTTTGGGATGACTGCTGACGAGCGAACTCTGTCTTCGGAAAGTGAGAATTGTCAGAACCTAAATTTGAAGATTCATCAGGTCTTTTCGTCGTCTGATCATTCTGACATTCAGCATACAAATTTGCTTCATTTCCTGTGGATATTCCATCTTGTTGATTCATGGGATGGCTGCTAGAGTTCTCACCAGAACATGTTGTGATGGAAGGTTCTGTTTGGCCACATCCAGCTGATTGCCCGTCATCTTCTTCAGGGACAGCATCAGTAACCAGATCACTGTTCTTTGCACCATACCACATATTGGTTCCTGGGTTTTCTGACATCCTTCAGAAGAACTAAGCTGAAACAAAAACTTAATGTTCATTATTTGTTATATCACTGCCACCTGTTTGCTCAAAGTATAAACATAAATAGTAAATACATAGGTAACAGAAAGATCTTTCACAGGGTCTTTTAACTGCATATACACATATACATACATGCATGCATACATACATACTATACCTATAGATATGGATGTAGGTATGTATCTAGACTACTACAGATAGTGCCAAGGCTTGATGTCATAGACATGCAAAGCCCAACTGACAGACTGGGTGAAATGCATGTATCAGGATATTTAATATAGTGCATTGTAAGTACCACACAAAAGTGCTGTTAGATCTGTCTTTAAAATGTAATGTATTGTGTGAAGCCATGTCACACCATGTTCAGAGTTACGGGACTACCTAGTGTCAAAGAAGAGTAGCGACAGGCAATGAGGCTTTCAACACATGAACCCCAACACTGAGCAGTCATTGCAGATGGCAGAAAACAGCCACAAGGTCTGTAGAGGATGACATTCATTGCAGCCGGCAGCTAGTTATAACAATCCAACGACTCTACTGGCCCTTCCAAATGAAGTTTAAACACTTTCCACAGAGTAGTCCAATGTCCCTCTCAGTGGAAGAGTCCAGTGGTGTTACAAAAGGATTCCGGACATCGTCCAGAGCAGTGAGAAGCAACAGCAAAATAGAAGTCATTCCACGAACTGCCATTGCCTTGCTCATTGACTTTCTACATTGTTGACTCCACTTCAGCTCTTTATCGATCCATACTCCCAAGTCCTTCTCCATTTCAGACTCTTCCAGGTTTACAATATCCGTTCCGTCCCGTAGGGCCGTAGATGATAGTTCACGGTCTTCTTTCGCCCAATTTGCATAACCATACATTTAGAAGCATTAAATTTTAACAGCCATTCCTTTGATCAGTCTTCCAACCTTTCTAAATATAGACCGGATTGGTGGTTGCATCAGGCGTACGTATGCAGGTGAGGGTGTAAAAAGTACGCATGCGTACAGAAGAGGCCAATTTTTCAGATTTCTGCGTACATCCTAAATGTTAGCCTATTACATAATCGTATTTTTTACATGTTTAGGTGTCCCTATTTAGCGGGATCCATGATCCCTTCTGGGCCTCCTTGTAGCCAGTACATGTCAAACCGTTGCCTTACTGTTTCATTGTTCGTTTTTTTCTCTCTTCTGATGGTTACAGGAATAAATGATTGATTGATTCATTGATAAAACCATGCAAGTAATATTCAAAAACTCACGAAACAGTTCTTGTCGATCGCCGGTAAAACGCAGACTTTAGACACTTCTAAAGACTTGTGAATTCTTCTGCCACCTTTACGTATTAAGATCTAGAAATATTTATGTTTATCTAAAAGAGATTTCCAAAACGAAAACGAAACTGCATCCATTTTAACATAGATATATATGATTACATATATAATATTATATCTATGATTTTCACCGGTTTTCGCCTAGCCTGCTCGGAGTTTACTCAGAGTAAATACACCGTTAAGACGTGGAACAATAGCGAGTAAAGTGAATAAATCTGGCACGTGCTTTTTATATCGTAGGCTATGTTTACGGATAAATTAGTGTAAACGTTTTCGTATAGCGACAGTATAGCTTCGACTCTGCAGGTTAACTAGTTAAGATTGTTCAATTGCATAACATGTAAATGTACAGCGCAGTGCGTTTGTCAGGCGCTTCAATAAAGAAAAGATTATTATTATTATTATTATTAGGTAACCTATTATTATTATTAGGTAACCTCCGTGGCTCTACTTTACAAAAGATTCAACTTATTTATTTATTTTTCTTTCATTCGCAAATGTGTAGGCCTTATTATAATAATAATAATAATAATATTTTTTCGTTTATTCAAACAATCCGGTTGACAAACCGCAACCGGTTACAGTGTACAATTATGCAATTGATACAATTCACAAGAACACAAATGACAGAAGACATAAATCTTAACTACTAACAGAACAGACAGCCTGCAGCGCTAATAGCAGCCAGCAAAGCAAATCCGCCCAACGGGGGCTCGAACTCGGTACCTCTCGGTCTGTGTGCCAGATGTTATCCAATGCGCCACGGGCCCCCCCCAAATTATTACCAAGCAAAACTTGAAACCGACAATGCTCATAGTAATGTATTACATAGGTTATGTTTCCTCGTTATTTTTCTAGACCTGCATATTGGAGTTTTAACCATGACAACAAACTATCATCACATTAGCCTACATCTAGAACGTTGCCGCTATGAGCATTGTCGGTTTCAAGTTTTGCTTGGTAATAATTTTATATACGCAAAGGATCGATCTCGGTTTACATATGGAAAACCTATGTCGGCATCGGATCTCGGTATGTGTTCCTTGAACTTGTGTTCCTTATAATCGAATATTGTTATTCTGCACTCAATAGTGTTGCACTGTGCAGTGCTGTTACTGTAAAAAAGTATATGTTCAAAATGGAAAACGTGTTTTAGGTAACAAATCAAATGATCCAACAGTTCTTAAAATGTCTGCTATGCATATTATAGATGCTTCATCGGCAAACTGCGGCTTGCACGTCATCATTTCAGGGCGTGGTTAAGTGTCTCTGACACTGCACTACTGTGCCTCTACCATCGTGTCTTCGCTCCTTTCCTGTAATAGCTGCTGGCTACAGGTGACTGTTCTCAACCCTCCCACTCTCGTTTGGGGACACAGGCTCCATCTTAGGTCGACACAATTTCTTCGATAATTTTTGACCTACCTCTTGTATTCATCTAAGAATTTTCCTCAGTTGACATATCTTTATGCGGATGACACCTGATCTTCTCCTTGCCCAAAATTCTCTTTCCTCACCACTCAACTGTTTAATGTTGTCAACCAAATCTGAAAATGGATGTCCTCCGTGAGTCTGTGCTTCTTTGCCTCAAACCTGCCAATCCATTCATTATTCTAGCTATATCACATCAGATTTCTACCTTCAAGCCTAGTGTCCAAATTATAGGGGATGGCTCTACCTTCTCCTGGTCTACAGCACCATCTACCACACCCACAGACATCTTCTGCACCATCTACCACAGCTAACCATCAGTCTAGGTGAGTTTTGGCTCAGAACCTCACTCAGTCTTTGCCTTACCCAGTCTAAACTCAGTGTAAAATAGCTCTCTCTCTCTGCTTAGCTTCTGTGGTCAGTGAAGAAGTAGCAAGCTTCTAAATCAGCAGTTGACAATTACAAATTTGCTGTGTCAAAAGAAACTGATAGTCCCCATCAAGCACAATATGCATTAGCAAACTGCTCAACTACAAAACTCCCACAAGTTCATCAATCAAAGTACAATTCCAACAAACAGATCCTGAAAATAACGAACGGAGCATTCACTGATAGAAGGCTTTTACGACTCACATACGAAATAAAAAACTCAGTTGGTCAACATTTTAGCTTATATTATTATAAGACTTTATTATGTAATGACAAAACTTGAAAATCTGATAGTCCAAAAGCCATTATAAAATCTCAGAGCCCTGTATTCAGATATAAATCAGTTTAAAGTATGCCCTGGATCCACCATCCAATTGCAGTATTAATCATCATTATATCGCGGTACATTTATGTATATTTACGAACGATCATTTCAAGGTGCAGTAACTGTGATGATGACAACATGGCAATGATTAGAATGGTCAACAATGATGATGACGAAAACATTGATGGCTGTCCCTAAATAAATAATCAACAAAGAATACAGATATCAACATTACAATTCCGATCATGAAGACAATGGCAAGTTAAAGCAACATTATACTTCAGACCTCTTACTGTCTAAATTAACAAACATTTACATTGTCCATAAGATATCCATAAAAACAAGGATGAAATTCACCAAACCCATCAAGCAAGATTCTCTTATTGTTACGATTAAGCACGATCATATAAAATCCGAATACACATAATTAACATTGCATTATCATTTAAAAATTCTTAACCTTTGACTAACACACCTGGATACGTCCTTCTATCACTCCCAAGACTTTAATTCACAATCAAAGCCCCACTTTTTCAAGAAGTGTTAGTGATCCATGGAATCTGCCAGCTTCCTGCTTCTTTAAACCTAAACACAACTCACTCTAAATGTTCTTCTGTCTCCTCTCTCTCGTGTTCTCGTGACTGGAATTTGGTCTTCATACAGCATCACTGGATAACCTTTCTGACTTGACGCAACACCAATGAATAAGCTGGTGCTCTTTGTAGCGCTTTAAAAATCTTCAAGTTTACAACTGTGATTGTGACTGCATCCGAAACCCATATTAAACCAGAGTTAAACAACTATTACATGTTCACCCAGTCTGTCCTTACTGGTTGCAGATTCCACATCAAATCAATTTAGCTGATGCAGAGAGATAAAAATAAGTAAGTAGCCTTTATTTGCGTTTAGAACGTATATACGATCTGACAAGCGTAAGGGAATTACATTGCATACAACGATTACATACATTTTAAAATAAACTATAAACTCTTAAATGAGAATCATTCACTCAGATGCCTTTTTCCTAACCAACATTTTACGCCCTATTTTCTTAGGGTCAGAACACATAACTTCAGTAATAATAGTCCCAGCTTTAACCTTTCTGACAAGGACTCACGAAATTTTATATCTCGTATGTTATTCCTGAACTCTTACTAAGCTATTATTACTTCATACTATAATATCTAGATGTATTTTTTTCTATGTACACCTACAGCGTTATGTCTGTTGTTAACACAATAAAAAAACGAATATATGATGAGTAGCAGATGGTAAAGTCACACATACAAAACTAAATATAACTAAAGACGCATCGGTTAACAAAACTGCTTTTAAACAACTTAGATTTAACAAAAGGTAGCATGAAAGGATGTCCTCTCTTGCAAAGTAAGTACTTGTCCTCACGAAGAGGTGGCAATACCTGATGAATGCAGCGGCCAAAGAATTGTTATTTCTGGAAGGATAACTGATAACTGTGTCACCTACTCATGTAATCCGTTCAGCAACATCCCTGGAGTCATTTAAGTCCAGACTCAAGACACATTATTTCAAGTTGGCGTATCCTGACTGAGTGTTTATCGTGTCAAAGCGCCCTTGTAACGGCATGTGCCGTGTTACGGCGCTGTAGAAATTGTCGTATTCATCATCATCATATTCAGGAAGCGTGTCCATGACATTCATCAATACACTGATCTCAGTCACACTGCAAGAATATAATATTTAAAATTTTACTTACGAAGTAAATACCGGTATACTAAGCCAGCACCAATTACCGGTACAGCACATATAGTCATCGGCAAATAGTAACTTTGCCAGCCTGTTGATGTTTGAGGTGAACACTTCTCCTCCACCAACTCCTCATGCAGTTTCAGTCTTGCACAAGATTGTTCTGTGCTCAGATCATTAGGCAAGGAGTTTTCCTCACAAGGTTCGGGCTGAACAGGACAGGACTTGAAGTCGGCAGGACTGGAATGTTCACTTGAGTTGTTACTTGCCAATTCTGTGCTTGGTGTTGAAGCGGTTTCCCCTGAAAATCCAGAATCTGATGTTACACTGCTTATTGTGCTTAGAACTGGAAAGTGTGGCTGCTGTGAATTTGGTGCAGAGGAAGTCTGGTTCTTGTGAAATTTACGACTGCAATCTGTAGTTTCAGCAGAAGTTGAATGTGCAACAGTATCTCTCAGCTGTTCGCAATACTCTTTTGCTTCCTGATCTTGTCGCCGACAGCGTGCTATCCTCGGTGCAACATCAATATATTTCACAATTAATGCCTTAAAATTGCTTGGGTCTTTCCACATGTCAACACTACTAAGTACATTAATGTGAGCAGAGAGCTCGAGTGCCTGCTTTGCTCCTTTTTCCAAATAAACTGGGCAGAACTTCTTTTTCCATTTTCCAGAAAATGATGCATAGAGTGATGCATCCCCCATTTCCCTGATATCATCATCGTTCATCAGATGTTGGGTGAAAATGACAAAAATGTAGGTGCAGCAAGTCATAGCAGCACCAAGCCAGTGAACAATGCTTCTAATATGCAATGCAACTTCCCCCGTCAGACCAACGGTAATAGGTATTCTCTCACCATCAATGCTCTTGGCATACAACTCTTCAATTGTTTTCTTGAGATTTTCAGCAGCTGGCATGTCCTCTTCAGCGTGTATGACTAATATGTCAAAATGTTGTTGCCTTAAATGTGGTGGCAAAAATATCTGATCTGACAAGGATTTTTCATGATCATCAGTGTCTTCTGTTTGAGATGACTGCTGACGAGCGAACTCTGGCTTCTGAGGCCAAGAATTGTCAGAACCAAAATCTGAAGATTCATCAGGTCTTTTCATCGTCTGATCATACCTACATGCAGATGACAAATTTGCTTCATTTCCTGTGGATACTCCATCTTGTTGATTCATGGGATTGCTGCCAGAATTTTCACCAGAACATGTTGTGCTAGATGGTTCTGCTTGGCAACATCCAGCTGATTGCCCGTCATCCGGTAGTGAACCGTCAGGGACAGCATCAATATCCAGATCCATGATGTTCTGCGCGCCATACCACAAACTGCTTCCTGGGTTTTCTGACATCGTTCTGAAGAACTAAACTGAAATGACAATTTAATGTTCATTATTTGTTATATGACTGCCACATGTTTGCCCAAAGTATAAACATAGATAACAGAAAGATCTATCACAGGCACTGACAGGGTCTTTGAAAGTGCTGCATACAATTCCCAGTAATTACATATACGCACTTACATAAACGCATGCATAGATACATACATAAATTACATACATGTGTGTATGTATGTATCTAGACCAGTGCTTTTTTTCGGCCGGAGCGGTCCGGAACGGCGTTCCGGTACCTTTTTTCAGATATTAAAAATAATTTAGTTAATTAAAATTTTTAATAAAAAAATTATTTAAAATTACTTAGATACTTTAATTTAATTTTAGTGTTTTCAGTGTTTATTGAGATGGATGTATTTCAAACTGAAATATTAGCATAAAATATGCCTCTATAATTGTTCTGAATTTGTTGAGTTCCGGAACTTTTTTTTCTAGAAAAAAAGCACTGATCTAGACACTTATTATAGCACCCTGATGGGCTTTCATAGACATGCAGAGTCCAACTGACATACTCCCATCCAGATGTTGGATGAAATGTGCTCGCCATCCATTTAGTACGTACGTGTGGATTGGGATAGCCCAAATACACAGGCTTGGATATGGGGGATCTATACTGATAATCTACATAGGCATTAGAAACGGGGGATGAAACCTTGATAATAATTTGTCTATTATTGGCCTTCAAATGAGCCACTGAACAGCTATGAGACAAGTACTACTGGGAGAAGTACGACTTTGGGAGAGGTGTAACTTGCATGCCACACTACCTCTGATTGAGCACTGTGCTTCAGCCTGACATTACTCCTGTTGACAAATTCCTATAATGCGTAACCTGGTCGACTGTGTTCAGTCGGCATTTGAGCCTAGCGGACACTAGACAAACTTTTTAAAGTTATGCAGCTTAATTTTTCTTTGATGTGGCCAAGCAACGTCGGTGGACTATGTTTTTCTATTAAACACATTATATTATTCATCCTTGATAGTTTCTGCGTGAATTAAATATACATTCGGGCTGTGTCAAGCGTAAGTATGTGGGTCTAAAAGATAACCTGCATACAGGGAGAGGCCAATTTTTTCAGGTTTCTGTCTACATACTAAATGGATGGCTCCTTATTAGCCTAAGAATATTCTTTAATTGACCAATTGCTATCTGCATTTTGGTGTACAGACATGGTAATAAACATACAACATCCATTGAGCTGATCAAGACAATTAAATATTATAAAATCACACATTATCCTAAATCCGATATATCATCCTAAAGATGAAAGTTTTCCTCGTCATGCCATCTGCCGGAGAGATTGTGTGGTTACGGGCCCCTCGGCGCAGGCGATAGAAATCGGCTTTGACCGACGGGAGCAGGTCATGTAGTACATGGCCCCCATCCACCAGGTCAGCAGTAAAGAGGCTGGAATCCGCCTTAGAACATAGCTGTTCAAAGGAGGGAGTATCCTCGGGGAGGCAATTGAATCGAATAAGGCGGAGCATGCTTGACAGCAGCCGGTCCAGGTCGCCCTGGATAATAAAGCCAGGGAGGCATTTAACATCCTGGATAAGATTTGGCCTCACCACATCGTGTAGGTGAGGACCATGCAAGCCAAATATTCTTAAAACCATCGACATTATGGCATTAGGATGGTTATTTGATGGTTATTATGGCATACGTCGATGCTTACAACCATGCAAGTGGTCTTCAAAACTCACAAAACAGTTCTTGTCGATCGCCGGTAAATCGCAAGCTTTAGACACTTCTAATGACTTGTGAATTCTTCTGCCACTGATGTGTATTAAGATCTAGAAATATTTATATTTATCTAAAAGAGATTTTAAAATGAAAACGAAACTGCATCCATTTTAACATAGATATAATATGATCATGGATATAATATTTTATCTATGATTTTCACCGGTTTTCGCCTAGCCTGCTCGGAGTTTACTCAGAGTATATACACCGTTCAGACGTGGAACAGTAGCGAGTAAAGCGAATAAATCTGGCACGTGCGTTTTATATCATAGGCCATGTTTCCGGATAAATATAAGTGTACACGTTTTCGTATAGCGACAGTAGAGCTTCAGTGTGAAGATTCGACCCTGCAGGTAACCCAGTATGGGAATTGTAAAAAAATAACTGGGGTTTAGACGTTGATTCATGTGCAGTTTGGGTTCGAAATGTAGATTTTACTATGGGATCCTAAGGACTGGAGGGGTTGAACCCCCAAACAATTCTCACCCTGAGGTAACCTCCGTGGCTCTACTCTCCCAAAGATTCTACTTAGCTAAGCTTATTACTAGTGTGAATATTGATTTAGGGGCCGTCCATAAAGTACGTCACGCTCCAGGGGGGGGGGGGTTTAAGAAAGTGTGAGTTTGTGACAGAGGGAGGGGTCAGGCCATGTGTGACGTCACACATTTATTTTTATTTTATTTATAATTTATTTTTATTATTTTAGCAGAATTTCATAGCTTTAAAAATAATTTTCAAAAATTTTCTGAAACATTTTAATTAGTTTTATGTCAAAATAGCATGAAATGCATATCTCCTGAATGTGTTTTTCACGATTTCTCTCGCTAGGAGCGCTAGTAATAATGCTGTTGCGAAGCCTTGTTTATGTATTAGCCTTGCTTTCGGAAGTATTATTATTTCTATGTTGAAAGTGTGACGTACTTTAGGGGGGTCCGAGTTTTGTGACAGTTTGTGACAGGGGGTAAAATGGTCAAAAATAGCGTGACGTACTTTATGGACGGCCCCTTATCTTTCATTCACAAATATGTAGGTCTTATGTTATTTTTCCTCGTTATTTTTCTAAACCTGCATATTGGAGTTGTAACCACCATGACAACCAACTATCACCACATTACGTCTAGAACGTTGTCGCTATCAGCATTTCAAGTTGTCATCGGTTTCAGGTTTTCCTTGGTATATTACATCGAACTGGCTACGGTACCGTCCGGACGGTACCGTTATTTCTTTTCTACGGTACCGTCCGCAAATAATCTATGGCCGATTGCACATATCTATGGCGTGTACATCCGGTTGAAATAAATATTGGCAAAAGCTTGTCACGTTAAGTTGTTGTCTTCGCGTCGAATTTTTCTATGGCCGACAACTTGAGGGTCGGTTAGGGCCAGGTTAGTATTCGTGTGGTCGTTTAGTGTCAAATTAGGCGTCGTGAGGGTCGGTTAGGGTCAGGGTTAGGGTTAGTTTCGTTCATCTCTTAACTACTGCGCTATTGATGGTTAGGCTTTCACGCCATAGATATGTGCAATCAGCCATAGATTATTTGCGGACGGTACCGTAGAAAAGAAATAACGGTACCGTCCGGACGGTACCGTAGCCAGTGCCATATTACATACTCGAAGGATCGATCTCAGTTTACATATCGAAATCCCAAAGTCGCTATAGGTCGGCTCTCGGTATGCGTTCCTTGTACCAAGTTTATAATTGAATTTTGATATTCTGCACTCAATAGTGTTGCACTGCGCAGTGCTGTTACTGTAAAAAAAGTATATGTTCAAAATGGAAAATGTGGTTTAGGTAACAAATCAAATGATCCAAACAGTTCTTAAAATGTCTGCTATGCATATTATAGACGCTTCATCAGCATTCTGTGGCTTTCACGTCATCATTTCAGGGAGTGGTTTGGTGTCTCTGACACTGCACTACTGTACCTCTACCATCGTGTCTTTTCGCTCCTTTCCAGTAATAGCTGCTGGCTGCAGGTCACTGTTCTCAACCCTCCCACTCAGTGGCGTAAATCATGGGGGGGGACAGAGGGGAAGCCCCCCAAGTTTTGACTTTAGCCGTTCTCTCCCCCAAAAATCCGGCCCTCGTGGTCTGTCCCCCCAAGTTATGTATAGATTTTCGCCTCTGCTCCCACTCTCGTTTAGGGACCCAGGCTCCATCCTAGGACGAAAAAATTTTCTTCAATAATTTTTTACCTACCTCTTGTATTGATCTAAGAATTTTCCTCAGTTGACATATTTTTATGCAGATGACACCCAATCTTCTCCTTCCCCAAAATTCTCTTTCATCACCACTCAACTGTTTAACGTTGTCAACCAAATCTGAAAATGGATGTTCCATGTGAGTCTGTGCTCCTTTGCCTCAAACCTGCCAATCCATTCATTATTCTATAGGCTATTATCACATCAGAGTTTACCAGCAGGAAATATCCTGCTCTTTCATTGCCCACTGAATTAATCCCTTCACCCTAACTATAACGTCACACTCCCCGTCCACAATCATACATAATTTTTGAACCATACACCTATCTCGCATTTCAAATCACATTTCCAACCTCTCTTGCACCAGCATCATTAACATGAATATGACCTTTCAAGCGAAGCGTGATTTTGAAACTGCTTCTGCCATTTCTACCTTAAAGCCTAGTGCCCAATTATGGGGATGGCTCTACTTTCTTCAGCACCATCTAATTGTAATCGTAAACTCAAAACTTCTACAGCGCCCACAAAAGCGAAGTCGCGGGAACCAGCTTATTCACAGGCGCTCAATCAAAACAAAATCGATAGGCAGGGGGGTCAAAATCCAGAGACTCAGGCAGGCATCTACCACACCCACAGACACCTTCTACACCATCTACCACGGCTGACCTTAAGCATCAGTCTAGGTGAGTTTTGGCTCAGAACCTCACTTGTCTTTGCCTTACCCACAGTCTAAACTCAGTGTAAACTAGCTCTCTCTCTCTGCTTAGTTTCTGTGGTCAGTGAAGAAGTGGTAAGCTTCTAAATCAGCAGTTTACAATTACAAATTTGCTGCGTGAGAAGAAACTGATATTCCCATTGAGCTTGCTATGCATTAGAAACCTGCTTTACTACAAAACTCCCATAAGTCTATCAATCAGAGCACAATTCCAACAAACAACAGACCCAGAAAATAACGAACAGATTCACTGATACAAGTCTTTTAAGACCGGTGTATAAAATAAAAAACTCAGTTGGTCAACATTTCAGACTATGTTATTATCAGACTTTATTATGCAATGACAAAATCTGATAGTCCAAAAGCTCTCATAAAATCTCAGCACTCTTTATTCAGATATAAATCAGTTCGAAGTATCACACCTGTTGTTCTATATGGCTGAGGGGCTGATAAGGGCATCCTAATGCAATGACCCCACCCTTGATCCACCATCTCACTGCAGTATTAATCATCATTATACAATTATGTACATTTACGAACAATCATTTCAAGGTCCGTGACGACAACAGTAGCTGTGATGATGACGACAATGACAACAGAGTTATCACCATATTAATAATCATACGTTATAATAGAATGATCATGATATGGCAATGATCAGAATGGTCAACAATGATGATGATGATGAAAACAATGATGGCTGTCCATATATAAATAATCAGCAAAGAATATAGATATCAACAATGTTACAATTCCGATCGTGAAGACAATGGCAAGGAAGGATGACGATTACAGCTACACCCACATTATACTTCAGACCTTTAACTATCCACAGTAACAGACAATTACAGTATCCCTAAAATTCACTCTAGATATCCATAAAAACAAGGATGAAAAACTCACCAAACCTCTCAAGCAATATTCTCTTATTGCTATGATTATGCATGACCGTATAAAAACCGAATAATTAACATTGTGTTATCGTTTAAAAATTCTCAACCTGTGACTAACACACAAGAATCTCAAGTAAAACATAATCAGGATTAAACCTTGCGGTACCAGTCGTATGCAAAGTTCAATAAAATGCAAAATACATGCTATAAACTACACAGAAAAACAAATCTTGTTCTTAACAAGAGCAATTCTTAAATTGGTATGGAGTTAATCTCAAGTTGCCAGCTTGCAAAAAATCTGAAACTCTGAGCAACTAACTCTGAATTTTTTACGGACTGCTCACCTACAATGTATCATATAAAAACAAGCTGCCAAAAAGTTTAAGACCCATTAAAGTGCAGAAGGACTCCTCAAAAAGATTCCATTCTGACTCAAAAATGACAAAATGAATTGTCTGCAATAGTTCTATTGATGACAGGCCAGTAATCCTCTTAATGAAACAGATTTAGAGTTTCAACTAAATACGCTTTACATGCAGATCCATAGCCATAGAGTTAGAACTAGGTAAACTCATACGAAGATTCATATTCAGAGGTCCAACTAGGTAAACTTATAAGCAGATTCATATTCAGAGGTCAACTAGGTAAACTTATAAGCAGATTCATATTCAGAGGTCAACTAGGTAAACTTATAGGCAGATTCATATTCAGAGGTCAACTAGGTAAACTTATAAGCAGATTCATATTCAGAGGTCAACTAGGTAAACTTATAGGCAGATTCATATTCATAGCGTCACAACTATGTAAACTCATAAGCAGATTCGTATTCAGAGGTCAAACTACGTAAACTTACAAGCAGATTCATATTCATACAGTTACAATGAGGAAAACTTGTATGCAGATTCATATTCAGAGGCTCAACAAGGTAAACTTAAAACTTATAGGCAGATTCATATTCAAAGAGACAGGTTATGTAAACTTAAAGGCAGATTACTATTCACAGAAATGAAGCTGGTCCCAAATCAGAAACATGAAGGGAAAAGAAGTCGGTCCTTGTAAACTGAATTCACTAACAAAAAGTAAAAAAACTAGAGAATGAGAATTACGAGTGTGAACCCCAAGAAAATACTCCGAGAACGGAAAGATTCATTGAAAGAGTGTGAACAACAAAGAACAGTTCTCAGCCGATTTATCTCTTAATCTGTTGTGCTACAAGAACGGTTCCTGGTTAACAAGAACTGAATGCTGCGGCCGACGCAGGCGGAAACTGCTAATGGAACGAGGAGATTCGGTGGCAGTGGATGACAGGCAAGCTGGCAATGGGGCGGCAGTGGAACCTGGTACGGAAGAGGTAGTTAAACCAGGTGGCGGAGGTGCAGTGGAACGTGGTAATGGAGAAGTGAGCGAGCCTGGCAATGGTAACATGTATGAACCACGTAAAGGAGTGGAGGTTCTAATGGGTGAGGCCTGTGAACCTCGTAAAGGTGCAGAACCTGGCAAAGATGAAAGGCCAGAGCCGTGCAAATGCAAAGAGGTGGATCCAGTCAAAGGTGGCGGATAAAGCGGTTCCGATGTGACATTGCTTGCGCTCATTTTTCGGTCACCAGAGAGACTGCCAAAATCAGAGTAACCTGAAAAATTCGATGAGCCAGCAGGTGAAATAACACAAGAATTTGCCAAAGTTCCATTCGCAACTGGTGACGCTGGAGACATGGAGTTGCGTAGATGAGTAACGGGAACAGTCCTTAAGTGCAGAACCGGGATCGGCGTCAGGACCAAAGACTTTGACGGCGACGGCGACGTCACCGAATCAAAAGACGATCTGCAGGACGACGAAGAATTTCTTGTTGAGTTTGAATCGCTGTGTATCAGTTTAACGTCTTTTGCCACATGTTCAATTGGAATAATGATCACGTCATCGTCGGTCGATGAATTGAGTCTCGTTGGCCGTTTCATGGAATTGTCACTTCTCTGTGCAATACTACGATTTACAGTGAGTGCAGCTGTCGTCGGTGCAGTGGTAACAAAGTCAAAGCTGTTCAGGTTCGACGTTGGGGTTGGAGTTGGCAACGCGTCCAAGCAACCCGGGGAAATACCTGCGCTCGCACTGTTTGGCAAAAGGAACTGCGGGCCGTTGGGGCTGTGCGCCAAGGAACTGCAGTACGAGTTTATCCCGCTGTTACGTAGGGTGACTGTTGAACCTTGGGTGGGGGTTGGTGGAGTGCTTGAATACGATTGCAGCGCCCCATTACTTGATGATATACCACCGGGGTCCCCGCTGTCGGCCAGACTTTCAAGAGTGCGCTCAAGGTCTTGTTCATAGAGCGTCAGCTGATTGTCCACTATAGCATTTTTCGATGACTCCAGAACCTCGCTCAAGCGCCAACCGTTCTCAAATTTCAGCTGCACCTCGGTGCCCGACAGGTCCAGCTTGGCCGGCAGAGTCTTGTCAGGCTTTTCCACAGTGATTTCACTGGAACCCGACGTGTTGAAACCCACGACGTCCAACAGACTGTCGACCATTGACGTATGTGAGCTTGCGTACTCCATAGCCGATGCCTGTGAGCTCGCACCGTCAGTCATCGCATCATTGAGGTCATCGACTGACGGAGAAAACTGACTGGACGATATACGCGACAATCGCTTGGCAAGCGGACTCGGCAAAATAACTGGTCCACCATCGGCCGGTATGTTTGGTCGAGTGTTCCGATTGTCCAAATCGGGGTTGGCTTCATCGTCCTCGAGGTTTATGTTGCTTATTAGTTGTTCGATTGTCGGAGGATTAAACACCCCCAAGGGTTTCGTGGGCTTTTCAAGAGCATCATCGCCTTTTGGCGGCACGTCCAGCTTAACACGTCGTAGTTCCTCCATGACGTCCTGGAGCGATTCGATGACGCGGTCGTCTTCGTAGCCAAAGTCCTTGACGAGACCGCCTTGGAAGAAGTCCATCAAGTCGTCCATCGACATCTTCGGGATTTTTCCTGTTCAACAGCAAATGTAAGGTAATAAAGGCGCTATATAAATTCTCAGAATGAATGAATTAATGAGTAATCTGACATTTCTGTAATGTCATCTCATGAACTTCTCTAACTGGACAGCATAAAAATATATATAAAGAGAATGGTTTTCTTTTGCTGAGGAATGGCTGAAGAGCTCTCTACCCAAAGATCACCACAAATCTATTAGTAAGTAAGTAAGTAAGTAAGTATATCCTTTGTTCGACCAATTGCTAACCCCATTTTGGTTTACACATATTGTGTGACTTATAGTCCTGTAAAGATGCAACAATCCAGAACATTTTATTGTCATTGTTATCCTCCCCTCATCATCACAACTACCATCATCATCCATAGCCTGTCGTCTATCGTCTCTAGTGTGAAGGAATTCTGTATTTTGACTGGTTCTTTCTTCAGGACAGAGACTAAGAAAGTGGTTTTACTTGGAAGTATGCATCGATTGATCCCGTCAGCTTTACGACGAATGGTGCTATCTAATTTCTATTACTTTTAACGTAGTACCAAATCATAACTGTAACTTGTATCATCACTGCTTTCAGTCCGCTAATTTGTGAATGTTAAGCTGAAATCTAAATGCCAAAAAGAGCCGACTCACTTCTGTGCATTTTCAGGAAATTGTAACTCATTGCAACAAGAATTCTTTCACCCTCGAGCATGTAAATATCCCACAGCCGAAGAGCAAGGCGAAAAGGAACCTAACAGACAATACAATAATAGGATATCAATCCGAAAAAAGACAATGCCAAATGACAACATGCTAACAAAGGTGATCAATACAACAAAAAGTAAAAGTGAAGTTTGCCTTATTCTGTCCGTCCAATGTTCATCCATCTAAACCTCCTCCCCTCTTATCACAAACTCGCCGTAGCTGTGTCCAAAATGCAATGTCAATCTGTCAATCTTTCTTCCATGCTGTATGGAGGCTAATATTCAGGTCTGCCAGATGCTTCTCCACAACTCTAGTCCAAGCTGTCTTAGTTCGACTGCATGGTCTTCTCAATATCCATCTAGGCTTGTTCATTCTGGCCCCACAGTGGTTCTCATCCCCAGTGGAGCCCAAGCGACCTGCTCAAAGGTGTGTTCACGATGACATTTTTTAATGTCCTTGAGCTATTGTGGATGTAAGTACCAAAGCCCTGGACATGGACCAGTACATCGTTGAAATTTTCATTCACCTCCCATCTGTGATCTGTTGTGGGGAAACAACTTCCTCGTGGTTGTTAGACATTCATGGCAAAGCTCAAACGCACGGTCTTCATTTCACAATGGCAATTCTGACACAGTTAAGACGGTGCTGTGGAGGGGTCAAGTACAGCAGGAATCTCAAAATATCTATCCGTAGTGGAATGGATTTGAACCTCTGGTCTCTGATTATCAGTCCAGCGTGCTAACCATTAGACTATTGTGTATCCCTAATAGGGTGCAAAATATCAAGGAATCAAAGTTTAGTTATAAGCAGCAAAACAAGATTTTAATTTTAACTGGATTGCTCTTTCAATGGTTTATGACTTTCGATTGTGCGTTCACTAGAGGTCACCACAGTCTTGGGCATCATGATACCGGCTCTATAGAAGTCATGTAGATTAGATTAGATTGGATTAGATTAACAAGTAAATATGATAGACACTGGAAATCTTGGTGGTCATCATCTTAGCTCTGAGAAATTATTCAAGACAGACACATTTCATCACAGTCTAAAAACTTACGAGACAAGACGAGAACTTACTCGATCCAGGAAGCATTGCATAAACCATTTGATCGTATAGAGCTGGGAAAACATGTCGTTGCGCTCCTGAAATATTGCATCAGATGAAATCAATCAATCAAATAATCAGTCTAATAATCTAATCTTTAAAAATACTAATTTTTCTTGAGTAATTATTCCTCTCCTGATATGCACAAAGCAAGTGAATCAATCAATACTCAGCTGCTCAGTTGAGTTGAATTGATATCAATCTATGTGGTACTGGTAGCCAGTGCATTTATGAATGAATAAATGAACAGACAGACAGGACAAAGGGATGGACTAGATAGAACGGATGGATGAATGGATGGAAGGATGAAATGGTGTCTGTGGATGATGGATGGATGGATGGAATAGATGGATTAATGGACAGATGAATGGATGAATAGATTGGATGAGTGAATGGATGTATGGATGGATTAATGGATGGATGAATGAGAGTGTGGGTGGATAGATGAATGGGTGGATAGATAGATGGAATGACTGATCTTAATGGAAGAAGAGCAGTCCCTTAGTTAGACCCGAGGTAGCCATGGTATGAAGTATTAATTAGCAACTTCATTTTCTTAGCCTCGGCATATGATGGCGGTGGCCAATCCTCTCCCTCACCGTCTCATCTTCCCACTGACATGTATGGTCAGTGTACTCATCATAGCTGAGTTGGCTAGATAAAAAAAGAAAGATGGTTGCTTACCAAATGTTTTCTGATTTTTGGCATGAACTTCTTCAAAATCCGGTCGTGGTGGTCTTGAAAACGAATCAGTTTTGGAAATCCCGGAATGAAGAACCCTAAAGAAAGCAACTCTCTCGTCTAATTTTAACTGGATCGCATAAATTAATTTAATGCAAAATAGTAAACTGTTAAAATTTCGACAAACACCAAAGATTAAAGTTACTCACTATGTCAGGTTCTCACAGACATTAGCCCAAGGCCACTTTACACAGACAGGGCAAGCGTTTAACTACAAATACCTTTGACAACAACAATCCTCATTCCCTACTTATACAGACATGTAAGCATCTGACTATTTAAATATCAACTTATAAGGATCTTAGCCTACGATCTTCATAAAGACTTGTGGAGGTGATACGGATGTTTTGGCCAACATAAGAACAGCCATTCAAGTGACCTATCTTTGTGTTTTACATGGATTAAAATGTAAGTTCTGTAAGAAATGTGACAAATTGCCACTGTTAAATATTTCGTAAAACTCTCATTCTGACCATGCATGCTGTGTCTGCCATCACTCAGGAGTGCAACCAATGCCCAGAATGCATCCTACAAGAAAGATAAACAACAATCGATAGAGACATATTCGTCAACACTGATGAACTTACAGTAGTAGTCATCTTGAACAGGTTCTGAATAAAGGCTTTGAATGAATGAATGAATGAATGAATGAATGGATGCATGGATGAATGGATGGATTAATGGATGGATTAATGGATGGATGGATTAATGAATGAATGAATAGATTAATGGATGGATGAATGGATGGATGAATGGATGGATGGATGTATGGATAAATGAATGAATGCATGGATGGATGGATTAATGGATGGATGAATGAATGGATGGATAAATGAATGAATGCATGCATGCATGCATGGATTAATGGATGGATTAATGAATTGATGGATGGATGGATTAATGAACGAATGAATGAATGCATGCATGAATGAATGAATGAAGGCTTGCTCAGCGCCCTAGAGAATGACCATACAGGAGAGACTATAACCCCCACACTCTGCCTTCAGAGGTGAGCAATGAACCAGTTTGGAACTGTGTCTGCCATTGACTATAAATGCAAATGGACCAAGACTTAAAGTAGACAAGCAATAAGGAACTGCACAATTGTAACAAACCTCCTCATTCATGTACATGAGCAGGAGAGCTGCTATCTGGCTCATACCCTGGCAGTATCCAACCTCCGTGTTGTACATTGAATAGGCCGCCAGTACGTGAAACAGTGCCTGTTGTCTGCAAACAAATGTACACCATCTTAAAAACCATCCATTACTTCTATAAACTACACTTCCAATTCTGCAATATACAAACTAAACTCCATTTAAGAGAAAATGCACTGCATAGCAGGAACACTTAGGAACTCTTTCCCTGAAAGAAAATCAGGAACCAAAGTGAAACATTTACTTACTGAAAATGATCACAGTTATAAACATTGCATTCACGCATCTTAATCTGTTGCCACTTTTCACCGTTCCTGCTTATTAGTGTTGCTGCTTCTAAGTGTTCCTGCATTTTAGTGTTCCAGTTTCTATATGTTACCACACCTCAGCAAATAAGCTGCAACTGCTCAATTGTGCTGATAGCTTGTGCTTTGAAAAACACAGCTGCAAGAGAATTGCTAGATGGCGAAGTACAGCCAGTGCTGCTAAACAATGGTGTTTATTCATTATTCATTAATTGTACACTTTTAATAAAATTCTTTTGATTGAAAGAGAGCAGGGTGAACTTGCTTCACGTCATATCGTTTGCGGAACATGATGTGGTCTCTGTAGGTTCGATTAACGTCTAGGTCGATCTGCCGTATGTCCCCCAGGGGGCACCAGCGTCGAGCGATCAGTTTCATCTCCTTTTCACACCACAACAACATAATGTCACGCGGTAAAGTAATGTAAAGTAACTACGCACATTACGTTGTCAAGTTGTTACCGACTGTAAATTAACGCATGCGAGAAATCAAATGATTGCTGTACAGTAAATTATGGCCTAACACTCATCTGTAAAGCAGTCTGATATGAAGTTGTTGATCACTAACCCTTTAACGATGAGCTGCATTGATTTCCCATACATCTTAGTATATGCTCGTTATTAAAGGGTTAATATAGCATCCTTCAGAAAACCTCAAGTGCTCCTTGAGCTTTACCCACACTGTCTGGCCTTCCCCAAAACCTACTCTTCCTCCAACACATTCCAGATTTTTAAGTACTGCTGCTTCAGATCACTGCTAAGAGGCTCTTGGATGCTGCACAAATTCTCATATTAAATGACATCATCTTTGATCATCTTTCAAAAGCCAAGAGTTAAGATCTAAAAAGATATCCATAACCTTTACTACCCCTCTCCCAGTCTTTAGGTTTGGAATGTTGGACAAGATGCCATTGCCAACACTAACTGTCTGTCAAAATGCTGACAGCTAAACTGCATTACATGGGTTCAAGCCTGTAATGCAGAGTACACATTTAAAATTCTCCACATCTTACCACTTGTTAGGGACCTTGAGCAAGTTCCCAAACCAGCTGATAATTATCATAATATAGAATTGCATTATAACTATAAGCAGTTTGAAAAATAACATAACAGAACTAGTAGAAGAATGATCAGAAAGTGAACTGTAGTGCTGGTGAGTTCTTACCTCGTATAGTGCGGGTTGGGCCTTTTTACTCTCGTCTACCTCAAGCAGCAGGCACCATATCCGGCCCCTCAGAGCCTCTGGAATGCCCTTGTAAACTCGACGAGTAATCTACAACAGTCGAGAAAACTGTTTCAAGACACACATGAGTGGACTGGTAGTCTGGTTGTTAGCGTTTTTAAAAATAACTTCCCTATCAAGTCCGAAGTATTGTATAATGTCATCATCCTCTAGTAAACTCTCTTTGAGTCAGACGGACCGGGAAACAGATAGACAGAGGCAGACAGGCAGAGGCAAGAGGGTGGGAAGAGATACTGATAGAGAGAAGACAGAGACAGAAAACTTAAGCTTTATGACTTCAGCTGTGTTTACACTCCAGTGTCTAAAGTTCAGTTAATCTTAGACCTGCACCCAATAAGATCATAGTTGATAGGGGAACCAAGAAGACTTAACTGTCTGATGCTTCCCAACAGCTGCACTACATTAATTTTCTTTTCATTGAAATATTTCACAGTGACATTTAGACTAGACATAATTATATGGGTCAGCAATTGTATATTTGGGTGGCTGCTACATGACGTAATCCTCGACCATCAGACTTTACCATTATAGATACCGTTAATATCTCGGTGTGCATTTCATATTAAATTCTCTGCAGAAAACTTCCATTATGTATGGCCTCTGAGAGACTATATACAAGTGTTCTGTTACACTACATTTCATGGCTCTGCTGAATGTGAAATACACACTTTTTTAATAATAATAATCTCATTTATTATTTCAAACTGACACACAGCGGTATGATTACAATTCATAGTATGAAAGGATGATCACAAGTTATTACATTAGTTGAATTTAACTGTTTGCCAGCTATGCAAAGCACCCATTACGTCCTACTACTCATTTTACCAATGCCATCTGGCGAATGAAAGGCTGAGTCGACCTTTGGGAGGGTAATGGAAGCGAACCCGCGTCTGTGTTGATCTGCTCTTTTTGTCAGAGTGTTACCATTATCCTAAACCTCCATCCCCTGTCAATTGAAAAACCATCTGCAGACCTTTTCGCCGGGATAATATCTTTTCCATTTCTGGAACATCTTGACCCATTTCTGTGTTCGCTCGTTCTCTGTGACTTTGGCCTGAGGAACAGTACACAGACAAATGTATATAATCAGAAATTAAGACTACAAACAGGAAAAATTTTACTGCAATAATTTTGTAATTTACACAAAAGAAGTAAAACTTGAAATCCCTAAGAAGAAGAATTAAGTTCTTAAAAAAGCATGTTGAACATTGTGAAATGAAGAGAAGATAGCAACATCATCAAAGGTTTACCACATATACCGGTATCACTATCATCATCGTCTACATTGAAACAAGATTTATTATATCTTATATCTTATACCAGTTACTACCAGCAAGCATGGTTTATTATAGCTAGACATTATCTACCAGCGTTGCAGCTGCAATAATGTCTGCTGTAATTAGCTAGTATTTTTAAGTGGAACCTTCAATCTTGTGTTACATTACCGTATACAACATCTCATAAATATGCCCTAAGGATAATTCTGAGGTTACTTATCATCAATGTGTTATCTAAATTACCGGTACAGGACTTTCAGGCAAGAACAATTTGCACTGTTGTTCTAGACTGTGTTACAGCTAAGACCCTCATTGACAGTCTAAACAATGTTGACACAATCTGTAATCCTTCCATAATTGCATTAATTAAGACACGATTCCACTTGTCACGCACTTCAGAGGAGCTAAGTCATGACCTCTTGAACTCTTATTTGTCTCATCTCTCATATCCGGTTCCCCTATAACAACTCGCCCTCCCTCCTCCGCCAACATGTTCCACTTAAAAATACTAGGTAATTACGGCAGACATTATTGCCACTGCAACACTCATAGATAATGTCTAGCTATATAATAAACTGTTGCTTGCTGGTAATAACTGGTATAAGATATAAGATATAATAAATCTTGTCTCCTCTGTGACCTCTGGGATCTTGACTGGTTCTATCCGCAGTATTGCAGTAATTATCAAATCATGTTTGTTTTTGAGACAACCACCATTTGATAACATATGGAGGTTTTCGCTTTAGATAAATCAGACTAGACACTAATGTGGCCACGTTGACATACATAGTCTGGCAATATAAAGCAAACCAGATGTGGCCTACAGCCAGACAGTTGTCAGAAGAAGCTCTCTATGACGTCCATGCTTCAGACTGCTATGCCTTATTACATAGGATGTGTCTCCCAATCTTTAAGTGTCACTGGTGTTTGCTTCTCTTGCTGGCCATTACTTTTCCCCAGTGCAGTTTTAACGGTGGTGCTACATAAATTTCTGGCACGGCATGCAGAACAGAGGCAGAAACTGCATTACCACTGGTTCATACCAGTGAGACCACTCCTTGGGATTTTTCCCAAGATCTTGGGATTTTGGGGGTCCGACTTCGGATCTGGGGATTTTGCATAGCAATCTTGGGATTTTTTCTAAGGTCTACAGACTAGTTTTTACCGTACTTTTCAACAGTGGCAGCAAATCAGATTAGAAAAAACTCGCTCAGTGTGTCTGTCTGAAAGACGTTTATCATTATTGTTACTTGTATACATTGTAATTTGTTAATTCAATGTTATTCTCCGGTTTTTTCTTTGACAGTTATTTTTGTGAATAATCTTGATTGCTAAAATGCATTTCATATTAATTTTTCATCATAACTTTTTCCTTTTCAGTAACTTGGGATTTATTTTACACTTTTGGCCAATCTTGGGATTTTTCTGACAAGAGCTTTGGATTTCAGAAAATGGAGAGTGGTCGCACTGGTTCATACTATCTTACAAAGACCAGCATTCTACTATATATCGTCAGAAACAACTGCTTTTAATCAAGTCAATGACAGCAGTCTATGGCTATGGCACAGTCATAATATTGCTATACTTAGCATCATCATCCACAGGTCATCCTCCCAGACAACTATTAATCCATCACATCCTTTATAAACATTATTACTATAGTGCATAGAAGAGGGACAGCACTGGGGAAAATCCAATCCAGAAATAACCGTTTTAATTAAGTCCCTGGTAACAACAGTCTGTGGATGAATATGGCTATACTTAGCAACATCCTTCTCAGTGTACATAAGCCATCTCAATTAGGACTTTAGTCTGAGAGTGATCACATCTCCAGTGAAATGGAACAAATGGAAAGCAGCAGCACTTACATGAAATGTGATTTGAAAAGATGACATCTGAGGGCAACAGCACTTAGATGAAATGTGATTTGACAAGGAAGTAAGTAAGTATTTACTGAACTAATTGCTAAGCACATTTTGGTGTACATTCTGAAGTACATAATCACAAGTAAATCATCCTAATAATAAATGTTTTGCATGCCAGACTTTCTGCAACAGGTAGAATTCTGTCATGGCTTCATGGATGTAGCAAGCATACTACCGTTTGAAATGTTACAGCTAAGACTGTCATTGACATCTGAGGGAAGTGACGAAATTTGATAAAACACATTAGATACACGATGATTAGCGATGAGAAGAAGTGATGCGAAGTGACCAGATCACACTATATTATGTGATAAGATTTAGTTACATTAAATAAGATGCTACAAAGTGTTAGGCAATTAGATACGACGATAACTCATGAGATTAATATACTGTGATAAGAAACCTAAGAAGGTCAAGCTATTGATCAGACTACATGTACAGCAAAATAGCAAATCCAGAGTATACTTTCTTCACTCAAAGATCTTTCACCACAAGTAGGTCAGTATAATGTTAACTGTGAAACTCCATTAGAGCACAGACTGCTCAAATGCAGACTCATTACTAATACATGGCGACTGCTGTGCTGTTTCTATCTGCATCCTAATGTTTGCAGACTTTGTCTGAAAAGGTCAGTGCACTATGACTGTAAACTGGAGCATCAGCGAATAGTCATTTGATGAATGCCTACCTTGGCCTCAGATGCTTCTGGAAGTTTCGGTAGAGTGTGATCGCTGAAACAAATGAGTGATCAATGAGTTTACTCAATGGCACTGCGAAAGAGAGAATATCGAGACAAAGATTGTGGCTTGTGGCGGACTTGAGGATCAACAATGCATCATAATAGTGATGGTTGTGATGACTGTGATGATGACAATGATGATAATGATGTAATCATCAACATCAATTCAGCTAATGATGACATAACTAAGGCTCTTATCA